>JAXGGA010006383.1:0-70364 GCA_038373865.1 Uloborus plumipes
AGTTTTTGCTGTACAAATATCGTAACCATGCATGATTTAAAAGTCCAAAGTATATGTAGGGTCTGTATAAGGGACTTTGTGTACGCATACGCCGTTTTTTGTTGCCAGAACAGTAACTTTGGTGTTAGATTTTTGTACGGTACAAAACGCCGCACTACCGTTTCGGTATAGGGTAGACCGACCACACTTAAGCAAGTTTCCGATTTCAAAAATTCAGTGTCGTTAAGATTGTAGTATTTGACACATGACAATAAAAAAACTTTAGATGATATATGTAATATTATTTAAATGGGAGAGCTTTTATGGTTCTGTATCCGGTTTTATAGGGGGTCAAAATGGAAAAAAATACCCAAACCCAGTTAAAGAACACCCCTACCAATTTCCGCATTATCTAGTCCCTTTCTTACTGTGAATGTGGAGAAAAAAGTTACTTGTGCTGATTTATCCTAGAAAAATGGTTCAAAACCATAATTTTTCTAAAAATATATGGAGTATTCATTTACTGGAGGTATTCATTCTCTGGTCGGTCGACTCTATATCCTTATCTTTTTATGGGTTACTACAATTGAGCTTCATCCAATCATATCTGATTTTACTTTGTTAATTTCACTTACATTAACGGAGAATATTTTCTGGGTTTGGTTAAAGTTATTGCTTATTTTTTCCTTTTTCTAAACATCAACGATCTTTCACAAAATTTGTTTTAATGGTTTTCAGATATTTCAAAAGTAAGAAAAACGCGGCACAAGCGGTACCCAATTCTTTAAGCAAAATAGCAATCAGCACACCTGAAATCAATTCAGTCTACAAAACGTACACAATCCGCAAGGTAAAACCATTATCATTGCATAAAATATTCCTTATTTCGAGACTTAGCCAATGACAGCAAAGCACATAATTCTAGAAAATAGCTTTAATCTTAGCCGCCATTCATAATAGTTCAAGAGCTAGCAGCGGCGAAAAAACAGCAATTTTAAGACGGCTAGTCCTTTAATATATGTCTCTCCCTATGCTCTTCTAAGCAGTATGCGGGGTGTCTGGTAGCCAAGAGTGGTTGCGTTTTTTACTGCGCATCACGTTTTTACTGGAAAAAATATTTTTTTTTCCATTTTGGGACAATTCCACGTCAAGTCATCCACGAAAAAAAAATTATGACCTCACCATTTCTTACCCGAATTTTCTTTACCTTGAGTTAGGTTTCTAAACTCTGTTTTATAACAATAACTATTTTTGTTTTGTAAAAAAAAATAGATATTCTCATAATGGCAAGATTTAACAAAAAAAAGCATTCAACTGTCTAAGATTAGCAAATCAAGAAGCAAACTACACGCTTGTGCAACTTAATTGAAACAAACTCGAAAAATTGAGAAAACTAAGAAAAGAACTATTTTGTTTAAATTTATAAAAAAACAAAAGTTTTTATGGCATAATATGATCTCTACAACTCTTTGTGAACATTTGGATACGATTCACCACGGAATCTATCAATTTTTTGCACTCATTTGTAATATGTGTGTTCATGAATTAGAGCAGTGATTAGCTTCTCCATAGTTGAACAGTCCTTATGCAATTGTCGATTTTTGCATATAACCCAAAGATTATCGATTGGATTGATAGTAGAAGAGTTCTCAGACTATTCAGATGTCTCACTTTGGTTCTCAGACATGAATTTCTTGGTCATTTAGACGTATGGCAAGGAGCTAAATCCTGCTGGAAAACACCGTTCTATGTGGGTATCGTTTCTTCAAAACTGGTAAAGCATTTTAATTCCAGAATAGCAATAGATTGCTCAGAATACATCATGGGGGATTTTTTTGATGGGGGATTTGAAAATGGGTTCATGTGGCAATCCTGAATTCTTTCACCTGAAGATCTCCGTACGTCTTGACTTCGTTGACCTTGGATAATGAAATTAATATTGTCACTAAATAGTCCTTTCCTCCAATTTTCAGATGCGCAATTCTTATATTTTAACACCCACAAGTAGCGCTTTTTCTTCATTGGTGGGGTCAGAAGCTGTTTCTTCATAAACCGATAGACTGGGCGACGGGTACAATACGGTGCCTTCGAACAGTAGATAAGCTTCTGATTAGAAGAAATTGATGATAGATAAAGGATTTAGGTATCTCATCCATATTTTTATTAATTTTAGTATAATTGGTGAAGAATAATAGCAATAATTTTAAAGTCATGAAAAAATACTTTGTTTCAATTAATTTGCACAAGGGTTTATAATACAAAAAAGTTTACTTATAATTTTCAAACAATATTGCTAAATTCAACACTTTTAATTTTAATTTAGCTAAAGTTGTTGTTAAGTGTTTTCGTTTGCAACATGGCAAACTAATAATACGATTGCACCAAATAAAACTTGTTTCAAGAGTAAAGCCAAATTTTCTTTCTAATCTTATAAGAAATTGAATCATAAATGCAATATCCAAAAATATCAGCCTGTCTTCAGCGATGTAATCAAAAAAGACTTCAGACGCTGGAGCGCTGGAATCGAAAGCTTCTTCCACTAATGAAATTATAACAAGTATTCAATGAAATACCCAAAACCCTAATCTTATGAAATATTTAGCCTTAAGGCAATAAAGATGGAAAATACCCAGCTTTCGTTTAATCTAAAATAACAAGCATAAAATTAGAAAGAATTCTTATTATTTTGCAGCGTTTCAAAGAGAAAAAAAATGAAAAAAATGTTTTGAAAACTTTTAGTGTTAGAATCTTTAGAAAGAAAACGCTGTTATCAATTACACTGATTAAATTTCATTTTAAAGTCTTTGTTTGTTGCATCTTACTAACTTAGGCGTTTTACGATGAATTTAATTACTTTGGATGTTTATACCTTTAAGCATAACATAAAAACCGTAAAAAAAGTAACATTGTAAGAGATAAAACTATAAAGACCGTGGTGATATTTTTACGCTTTTTTCACTTAAAGTTAATAAAATTAACCTAACAAGATTTTTTACTACATACATTTGGTTTTCAAAACTTAGCATAGCTTTGAAAACATGAAAAATTTATATAATTCGCCTAAGCGGATTGTGTTAATCCATTAACTAGTTTAACACAGTTTGTTTTCTCTCAACATTTAATCAGAAAATGTAGACTCTTTAAATTATTTGTTGCTTTGCTTTCTACCATTATGCATGGTGCACAAAAAGCAGGAACGCATTTTACTCTATGACACAGGTACGCTAATATCTTTCGTGTTAAAACTTTAAACTGTTTTAAAGCAGAAAAGAGTAATAATAACTACTATGAGACCCTAATGAAGAAAAACAAATAATAAACTCATTCAGTGTATAAACCGCCAAACACTTTTTTTTACATTTTTGTGTATTTTTTTTTTCTTGTTAGTTAAAGCAACGTATCAAATGCAGTTATCCATATTAGGCAGTAAGTCATAAATCCTAGTTCAGGGCTAAGGCAGAAATACATGCAATATACCGCCAACCCGGTCATTGCATCTAGAGACTGCAGTTTCGCCCTTAGTGTGACCTCAACAGTCCGGAATGAGAAGTAACCAAGCTGGAGGCGTATATTTTCTCATAGAAGCTAAGAGTGCCAAAAAAAGAGAAGATTTTATAGGAGAATATCTACTTCCAGCTCTGCTACTTCCTATTCCAGACTGATAACTACACAATAAAGACGAAACTGCAGTCTCTGGGCTGTATATTACAAGTACAATTTACTATACTTATTTGCGTAGTCTAAGCTCTACGTAAGCATGAAAATATAAAATCGGAAATTTCATAGAGTAGAAAAATCACTTGCTCTGTAATGTACAGTGTAATTTTCAAATGATCAGTGGGGGAAATGTAGGTTCGATATCAAAAACGCCTTAAACTAGGCCATGCATATGGGGCCAAATGAAAAAAAAAAACAATTCGTTTACTTGAAGGGCAAATATTTTAATTCTTAAAAGTAAATAATTGCTTTCTAGCGTTGTTTACATGGTATCGCATAATAGGAGCCATCTCGTAATAACATAAGAAATCAGAAAAATTTAAAATGATAAAATATAAAGCTCATAATATGCGTTACTATTTATTGGAAAGCTATTAATTGTTGGTTTCATCTTTAAACTCTAATCATCTTAATCCAAGAACACTGGGTTTTATGCTACGCTCACAAAAATCATTTCAGTCTTAATATTTTAATTTAAACCTTTCGGCTTCATTTTTCTCCAATTGATTTCTTTCTTTTGTTTCGGACCAAGTAAAAAAAATCAACTCAATATTTGCATTCTTATTGGTCTTTAATGGTTTACAACTTTCTCCTTAGTGTTCGGTTAATTCGCTTTGTTTGCTTTTTAAGCTGTTCACTCCTCCTTCTATTGCATTTTTCGGATGTCTTTGCACACATAAGCTCATATTTTTTGCATTGAAAAAAGCGTTCCTTGTAACGTCGAAACACATTTGTGCAGTATTCCTGTGCATTTGTTCCTTTCAACGCTGTATTTTTACTAATCAGGTTAGTTTTAAGAATCTAAAACAAAAGGTTCCCAGATTCAGTATTTTTACCTTAAAATCACACAAGTGTTTTGCATTGCATCGAAACTTCAGCAACTTTAGTGAAGTTTGATCATAGAGATATAGTGCGTGACCTTGAGGAAAATAAACCACTTCATTTTAAAATACGCAGGATGAGCGAGAAAATTGATTTTTTACTTGCTTAATTCATTAAAATTTCTCCTGCCTGCACGATTTCTCCAATTCTATCTGTTATAAAATGTAGCCGCCCATTTCCGCTTCAAGTTGAGCCGCCATCTCACAGTAGACAAGTTTTAGCTTATTCTAAAGTTTTAAATTCGTTTTAAAGCTGAAATATAGTGCCGAGTTAATATATAACTTCGTAGTATCAATATTAAATTTTGTTTTTAAAAGCAAAAATATAAAAATAAGACATGTAAATAGTTCCACAAACTATTATTGTTGCTCTTTTTTCTTCACAAAATTCATTATTATCATATATATCAATAAAAAACCTGTATTGTAAATATAAAATCGCATTATAACTCTTATTTAATAAAAATAGATAAGCTTATTGGCAATATTATATTTATGGAAAGGAGAAAGACGAATAGTCACATTCGAGGCAATGATAAGACTAACAGTGCTTAAACATAATATGCGCTGCATATGAATCACAGCATTATATCCTGTACCCTCTGCTTTGGTGACTTGAAAAAGGCACCGGAATCTTACTAATGGGACTGGTGGCCTTATTGGGCTACAGTCTACGTTTCAAACTTAGGGTAGTCCGACTATGAATAAAAACTAAAGCAAAATTTTAAATTTCAAAAATTCACAGCATCGTTAAAAATAGTGGCAATTGCCACATGACAGTAAAAAACTTTAGATGATATAGGGAATTATTTGAAATAATTGCGATACCTTTTTTGGCTCTGCATCAGGTTTTTTGGGGGGTTAAAATGAAAAAAAGTGCCCGCATGGAGTGAATGAACACTAATATAAATAAAAAAATACAGCAGTCATTTTTGGTAAATATGTAGAAAGAAGTTGCTTCTGTATATTCGCCCAGTGAAAATGTTTTAAAACTTTATTTTTCACAAAAATTGAGATGTATTCATTCACTGGACTAAATCTTATCAAACCCTGACACTAGGGATGCACCGATTAATAGGCAGTACCAATTAATCGGCCATAATAGGCCGCTTTGCCTATTATTAATAATCGGCAAATTGCACCGGATTTTAATATCCGGTGAAAAAAAATTAATGTTATTTTTTAAAGTATACCATCACCAATTATGATAAATTGTTTTATTAGCAGTAAATAAATTTAATTTTTTGCAATCGTTACTATAACATGCAGTAAGATAGAGTACAGAGTAAAATCAAAACAAATAGTTCATACAATGCGTAAAACTGATTGGAATATTAGATGATAACCCTCACACTTGATTATTCATATGACACTATTAGGAGTAATGAAGTTCCTGAAATTGGAATGCGAAAACACATGCATAGTCCATATCATTAATAATCTGTCAAATGTCACAGATCAACCGGTCAAACAGATGTTTTAAGTAAAATTAGGGATGCTTAAACAAGAAAGTACGATGGATAAATTTATAAAGAAGAAATACATAATTTTCTGCAAATATAAGCATAACATACAGTACGAGAGTGTAGTAAGTAAAAACGAAACAAACAATTCAGAGAATTAAATACAAAAAAAAAAAAGGAAAACGAAAAGAAAAAAAAAATAATAAAAATAATCCTCTCAGTTGCTATAAATGATTTAATAATTTGATATTCCTATTTCGAATAAATATACATATACAGACAGTGTTGCAACATTTTTCATGTGTCGATACTTTTCTCCTTACCTTACTGCTTCTAGATAACCTCTGATTTGAATTAAATGGCTACTCATAAATGAAAAATAAATTTTGTAATTTTATTCACAAAAATATGTAAATTGGTTCAAAGAAATTTGATAAAATTTTGAAATTATTGCAGCAAAATAGGTTGAGAAAAATAAATCTTCTCTCTGAAATAAATAATTAACTATTTCTGAAATTGGAATTGCAAAAGAAAGGGGAGTAAAATGTGATGGTGATGGTAATATTAAAAATAATAATCCTGATCACTAATCGGACTAATCTTGACTCCTGTGTTTGGAAAACTCTCTTTTGTAATACGACCCATGATGAGCAGTTGTCTTCATTTTGCTCAACACTATTTACTTTTGATTACAATTTGTTGACTCGTTTACCTACCAATTAATTTTCTTCAATCCATAGAAAGTCCAAACCTGTCGCAAAATCATCCAAATTTCTAAAACATGAGTCTGGTCAATGCTTTCAGTCGTATTTTCTCCAAGAATCGACAGAAAAAGAAAAAAACAGAAAAAAAACAGTATTGTGTTAGGTTTTCATTGATAGCGGGAAGCAAATATTTAAAACTATTACATTCCATTGAAGCATATATTTCTTTTGCCATAAAGGAACCTTTTTTTAAAGAATTAGAAAAGGTTTAAAAAGACAGATGCAAAATATTCTCTCGAAAGGATTTAAGAAAACGTTTTTCTGCGTGGTGTATTTTGGCATTCCCGAAGACTTGATTCCCATGTAGTAAGAAGGAATGCCTTTTTATTCGGGAATATGACTTTATTTTTACTAGCTACCCATCTGCTAATACGTTTTTCGACGGATGAATGATATCGGACTCAATTTTCACGAACTTTCTGTCGAATGTTAGAATCTATTTCGGACGAAGCAAAACCATCTACAAGTAACTTAAAGCGGAGAAAACAACTGTAAAGAAATCTTTGGAGAATATCTATTCCATTTTCGAAGCGAGCGACTACTTTTTTCTTTGCTTCTCCTTTTTTCTTCGAATAAAAATAAGCAAATAAAAGTCGCGCTTTAGCGCTTGCCGCAAGGCAAACTTTGTTTATGTGTATGCGACGCAAAAATTTATTTTTGCTTCTCCAAAAAACAACTGAGAGAAAAGTCACTTAAATGCTTGGCAGCTTAGGATAAAGCTGCCTATACTTCTGCCATTTTACTACTTAAATAAACTTGTTACGATTCTTTTTCTTCTGTGTTTTTACGACGAAGATTCATTTTAATGTGTCAAACACAGACTGCACATTTGAAGACTTAACTTTCTGTACTTCACTTTATCTTACTGCTCCTCGAATGGTTCTCCACTTGCGAGTTATGCCTCTTTTTTATAGTTTAGTTTTCACAACGCTTTTTTTATTATGCTCCACGAATTGGCGAAACAAAAACACAGATGAAAAGTACACTACTCATATAAGGATCCCTTATGACTTTTAGAATTTAAAATTTATTGATGTTCATTTATTTGGTAGAAAAAATATTCTACACTTACCAAACTAGAGTAATTTCAAGAATCTATATGAAACACATCATTAGGAATCTCTGCAATCATTATCGATTTTTTTTTTTTTTTTTGGGGGGGGGGGGCTCCTCCCAAAGGAATAAAAATAATATTACAATGCAAATAAATACTTTTACTTTATTCATAGCATTAGTAGACTTTTAGAACTTTTTCTTTACAAAAAGCACACGCACACACTTATAAAGCAAATTTGAATAAAACCACTTTGGTTTCCTATGGGAGAGATATTAAAATCGGGGGGGGGAGGGGGCAGTGTATAAGAATTCATAAAATACACGAATTTCGATATCAAAGGTACATAACATCACGAATAAAGTAGCTAAATTGGCTTCAAGATTTTTTTTAAAAATTCTAAAGGATCGCTCAGAAAACTTTTTTTTTCTAATAAAAACATACGGGGGAGAGGGGGGCACATATTACTTTCCGGGACAACTCCCAAGCACTATTTCTGTATCCGTCCTAGGCTATAAGGTATCTATCCACTATCTTGCAACTAAAAAAAACATGGTAGTCATTTGCTTCTGGAACAACTGGGATATTTGAACTGGCGAGAGTGTAAGCCTGAATTACTCTAGAATTCGTGGTAGCATTATAAGCAGAGACATATGTTCTTTCAAGTAAAATTTACGACTGATTTAAAATACTTCATCTATTACACAACGCATATCTTACACAAGAAAAATAATGGTTGTTAATTCCATTAAAAAGTAATTAATTAAATTAGTAACTTAAAAAATGTAACTGCATAAAATGCAGCGCATCGTTTTACTATTTAAAGAAGGGTTGACTTACTTCTTATTAAATTAAAATGACAAGATTTTGAAAAGAAACAGTGGAAAGAGTTAATTGAAATGCTTGAAAAACTTAGTGTTATATCTTTGAAAATGGCTGAGTTAATTTTCTTGTAAAAATCATCGTTATTCCTTTTTAGTTAAGAAGCTATTTAGATTTCACATTAAAATTTGAAGACACTTAGTGTCAAAGGCGTTTTAAAGCATTTCTTTTTTAATTTCAGATTCCGGTAAAATACTTTCAAACCAAAACACGGAGCAAATTATTTTCTCTCCTCTAGTATATTAATGGTAAATAAAAACAAGAGTAACTGGTTGTTGTTTCGTTTCGTTGTATTTTTAATCGAAATCCCATTAGGTTTTTTGAACAATTAACACAAAACGTAACGAATTATTTTAATTAGATTTTGCATTTTTCAGGATGTAAGTCCCTTCGTTTTTTCCATTAAAATGAAATAATCAATCTTGAAAGTAATTATCAAAATCATGTAATTAAGAGATTTTTTAATTCCGATTTCGAGGGAAAAGAGGAATCCTTTTCAGATGCCCATAGAATCTATTAATTGATCGCAGTTGTGCTTTTGCTAACTTTTATGCAGCACCTCACGCTTTTCTTGCCTTGTTTCTTACCCTCTAATTTGTTTAGATTTCTTAGTAACTAGGTGTCGTATTACTGTCAAATTCAACGCATTACAATTAAATTTAAAATTAGAAAATTGAGTAGACTTCATGAATTATAACGTTTAAAGCAGAATCAGTACACTGTAAAACATGAATGCTGTTTTTACAGTATAATACAGCTAGTTTTATAGTAATAAACTGCAAAAATTGCTAATTTTACAGCACAAAACTGCAAATTTGCTGCAAACTGCAAAATTGGTGTAAAATTTAACAGATTATTACCTTGCATTTTATAGTTTTAAACTGGAACCTCTTGCTGCTAGTATTATACTGCTGTTTTTACAGTATAATGCAGCTAAATTTTACGGCAATGAACTGCAAGATCTCTAACTTTACAGTAATAAACTGTAAAATTGCTAGTTTAACAGTTCACTACTGTGCATTTTAGTTTTTAAATGAAACTTCGGCTGCCAGTATTATACTGTAAAAACAGCAGTGTACAGTCATTCAGGGAACCACTTTGAATTACACTTTCTATTTTTCAAAGTGCTTCCCCTCGTATTCTATTATTTTTGTTGCATAGTTCGTAGGAAGCGAAAGAGACACTCCTAATGTGTTGTTGTTGTTGCTATCGTGTGCATAGTCAAACAAATACTACGCATAGAGGAGTGTCATTGCCTCGAGAGTGGTTGGACTTCTTTATTAACATATAAGACAGCACAAGAAAGATTTACAACACAGAGACGAAATGACACCCAATTTTCCGGCGGGAATCGAACCCGTGACCTCTTGCTTTCGAGGCGAAACTTCTACCACTGAGCCACCAAAGGCCCTGTTAAAGTGTTTCATAATTATTTAAAATTAAGAAGTAAGGATTATAAAATCTTTTTAAAGTTAGTGATAACCCCTGTTTTAAGCAATTCTACTATTTCAGGTCAGGAGCCTAGTTGGAAATGGGCAACAAAATAAACAAGTGTTGTAAAAGTAATGCAACTTTAATGAAGCCAAAAAAAATTAATAAATAAATAATTTAAAACACCTCCTTTGTACTTTCCAACCTCCCTAAACTCTATCACTTGTAGTATGGCATAGAATATTGCATTGTTGGAACAAAACTTTCAAATATTTCTAAAACAGCTTCCAAACAACAACTTCGGAAAGTTGAATGAACAAAGAGCTGTGTAAAATATTGTAATTTTACATCATTTTTAACTTCGTCAGGGGACTACAGCAATGGGCCTTCCTATTCATCAAAAACCGAACATAGTAAAAAATTTGAAGTGTCGCCAATTTAACCAAAATGGCTCAAGTTGCTCTAATCGAATACAAATGCTATGCATATACAACAAAAATTTAATTATGCGCCTTTCACACAACAATACATTTCATATATAACTTCATTCGTAGTGAATAGTAAGAATTTGGAAATGATTTGAACACAATTATAATATAGATTAGCAATTACTCTGAATTATTTATCCATATCAAATAAATCTAACTAGGAAACCATACTATATTGGAAAATTTTATGAGTAGCGATTGAAAAGGCATTGTAAACATGTTTCTAGATGCTTAGATTTTTGCCCTCGTGACCATGTTATTGAAATTTGAGGTCTTAATATTTACCAAATTTTTAGGGAAAAACGCCAAATTTAGCGAGTTTCAGAGAGCAGTGGGTGGCATCTTTCATCTGATTTATAGATAAATATCTGCACATGCAGAAGGTGAAATAGCGTGATCCATTTCCCGCCAAGTCTTTTAAAATGGGCACTTTTCTAAAAACTTCGTAAAATTTTAAGACTTTTTATCTATATATCTCGATAACGGGCGGACGAGGGAACATGACTTTTGCGTCAAAAATATGTCGCGAGATGTTCTTTCAATCAATACCCACATTTGAACTTTTTTTTTTATTTCATTAGTCTTATGATTCCCTATTAATATTTTTCAAATAATAATTTTTTCTAAGCTACTCTTTTGTTATCTATAAATTCATGCTATATGTAGAATATGTTCTAAAATGATGCATCTTTGTTACTTTTATCTCTATCAAAAAATCTTGGTTTTTAAATTTTTCTCACACTGCAAAAAATAAACTGATGTTTTTACAGTGTAACACTGAAAGCATAGGTTCAGTTTTAAACTGTAACTTGCTCAGCAATAAACTGTATAACTGGCTATTTTACAGTTTATTACCGTAGTTTATTACTAGTAATTTTATAGTTTATTAGTGTTAATTAGTAATCTTACAGTTTATTACCGTACAATTCGCTGTATTATAAACTGTGCTCAAAACAATTAAAGGATATTGTAAGTTTCCTATAAAAAATGGGTTTAAACATTATTTAACAATTTTTTTTTTGCATAAAAGGGAAGAAGAGAGTAAAAAAATGTAAATTTTGCTCATTTCCAAACTTCATAGTGTGCAAATTTTGAGTTGGACGTCGAAAACGACTTTTTAGCGGCAGCGAATGAAATTTCACTCTCACTTTACTATAAGATAAGGCAGAAAAGAATGATCGACGTTCTGTAAGAGCATTGTTCCGATGTGTGCCATGTCTCAACGAAGACATTTGACCAATTCAGAAGCTTCTAGAGTTGTTGGCAGACTAGAGGGAGGCCAAACAGAAGCCAAGGTAGCGGAAGCCGTTGGAGTTTCTCAAAGTGTAGTTTCCAAGGTCTGGAATCGTTTTCTAGAAACTGAAAGTGCTGACCATAGATCAGGACAAGGACGTAGACCGACTACAAAGCCCAATGAAGACCGCTATTTAGCTTTAACGGCTCGGAGGCGCCGAAATATGAGTGCCACTCAACTGCAACGACAACTTTGCTCGGCTACTGGCACCCGTGTTTCGACACAAACTGTCCGAAATCGACTCCACGCCGTTGGCATGTATGCCCGTCGTCCAATGGTGTGTGTCAGATTAAGTGCAAGTCACCGTCGTGCCCGTAGAGTGTGGGCAACAGAGCACGTTAGTTGGGGAAGAAATGAGTGGGGCAATATCCCGTTCTCTGATGAGTCCCGTTTTGCCCTTCATCCTGATAATACGCAGATTTTCATGTGGAGGGAACGTGGCACAAGAAATAATCCAGCATTTGTGCGCGAAAGTGTCAGATTTGGTGGTGGAGGTGTGATGGTATACGCCGGCACTTCCATTGATGGTCTAACCGACCTCCGTATCTTCCGAAATGGAACTCTGACTGGTCATCGATACAGGGATGAGATCCTCAGACCTATCGTCATCCCTTACGCTGCAGCAATTGGAGATGACTTCATTTTAATGGACGACAATTGCAGGCGGCAAGGTGCTAACTTGGTGAATGATTTTTGTTTTGAAGAAGGAATAGTACATAATGAATGGCCAGCGTGTTCTCCGGACATGAACCCAATAGAGCATGTTTGGGACATCCTAGGAAGACAAGTGGCTGCACGCCTATCACCTCCAGAAACTTTCGGGGCACACTAAAGAGCTCTTCAGGAGGAGTGGGGCAGAATGGCCCAGCCCCTCGATACCCTCATTGAGTCCATGTCTCAGAGGTGTTTAACATTGCTTCCCCGGATACTAGCTGTCCGGGGAAATCATACCCTCTACTAAAAGTGGTTTTCTTCAAAGGAACCCCTTTTTTTATTTGTTTTTCTAATTTTCAGAAAATGCATTTTTTCCCTTTTGTACCCAAAAACTAATTAAAAAGCATTTTTTTGTGCTAAACTAATGTAATTTTTATCTCTTATAGCTTACTACGTGTAATCGATAATGTATCAATCAACCAAAATGGTCTTTAGGTGTAAAATCAAACCAAAATCTCAATTTCTTTTAATTGTTTTGAGCAGTGTACTGCAAAAACAACAGTAAAATACTAACAGCAGAGGTTCTTGTTTAAAAATGCACAGTAATAAACTGTAAAACTATCAATTTTACAGTTTATTACTGTAAAACTTTACTGTAAATTTTATAAATTATAACTAAAATTAGCATTTTTTCAGAGTATTACTGTAAAAATTACTGTACAATTAGCTGTATTATACTGTAAAAACAACCTTTATTTTTTACGGTGCATAGCATAGCTCTAATTTTAACAAAATGGATTTCTCTATCGCTTACTGCGACCGTATTATTTTGTGAAATTCACGATAACAAGCAATTACTATAGTTCTTTGTTCTATTTATTTATTCTGTGACAGAACGTGGACAAATCGTGACATTCACAAAATGCAGTTTTAACAATAACAACGCTACTAAGCCCTTGAATTGAAGTATGAAATTAACTTACGCTTCACAAGTAATAAATTTAATTATATTAGAGTTGCCTTAATAATTATTGCAACAGACTAATAACATGCACAATGTGAGCAACAGTTTAGGCAAACCTCTAACATAATTACTAACTGCCATTGAATATAACTCCATTTGCTAGAGCAGAAAGTTTGTCGACACCGATAGTAACATACCTATTACTCAAATTTTAGTGTCATTCACCTGAAAGTTCATTGATTGTGCAGTTCTTTTTCTGATATCGTGTTGCTTATAAAAATTGTAAGGACAATTTCTTACATTTGAAGCAACTTTCCGCAAATAATCGTATAACTGCTTTTAAAAGTCATTTGTTATTTGTTTTACTCATTAAAACGACTTGAAGAAAGATTTTGTATTAATTGAAATTGAAAAAATACAGTCTACGTTTTTAAGCGACTCCTTGAAAAAACGTAAAGTATGTTGAATAAATAAAAAGCAAAAATCAAATGGGATCTACTAAAAAAAAAAAACCGTACAATTCGCTAAAAACGTAGATTCGGGGATGTAAAATTATTTGCTATCGTATTGCTTCCCGAATATTGTAAGTACAATTTCTTACATATGAAACTGCTTTCAAAAAAATTCTTATTACTGTTTTCAATAGTTATTTTTTGTGTGTTTTACTCATTAAAACGACGTAAAGAAAGTTTTAGCATGTGTATTCCTTAAAAAGGTTAAAATACAGTGAAACCCCGATTTTACGTTTCTCAAGGGACTGCGTTAAAAAACCTAAAATGCGAGGTAACGTGAATGCCGAAAAACGTAGAATCGGAGGACAAAAAATCGGGGCTTCACTTTAAAACAAAATGTTTTTGGACGAATCTTTTGAAAGAACAAAGTTGACCAAGAAGTAACATAAAAAAGTAAGAATTTCCTAAGAACTTAAATGCACGAAACTATGAAAACGAAGCCTTATACAAAATAGTTTCTATTTTAGTTAAAACTCAATATCATATAGCAATCTAGTTAAAAGCCTTTCAAATTTAACAAAATAACATATGCAACTGTGAAACCGTAAAATTACTCTTTCGACATTTAAGAATTATGGTATCCTCTCAAATATGTTGGCAATAGAAAGCACATAAAAAGATCTGTTTTTTTTTTTTTTTTTTGGCCAACTTCGAATCTTTTAATTTTATTTGAACAGGAAATCTAGGCGTTTTTAATTTAGCTGAGCTCAATTCTCAGTAAAGAAGCATTGTGATTTTTTTTTCTTTTTCATCTGCGAGAGTAATTTCGATATTTTTCATTTATGTGCCTCGCCTCAAATTATAACCGCGAAAAATACAGATGAATTTGAAGACCTACAATTTTAAAAACAACATGGATAATAGCTCAAACTACATTACAAATAACTACTAACTCAAAAGATTCAGCCTGCTCCACTCTCCCTTACTTTCAAAAAATAGTAAAATACAGGAAGTGATATATTTGCTCCTGGAAAGGGTGTATTCTGCTGAGAAACGAAGAGAAAAACTGCAAAATATTAAGCGTATTTTTAATAAACATTCAGGCATAAATAAATATTTATCAAAGATAACTTACAGCATGATTGTTATACTTTTCACTGTACTAATAAATGTTTACGCTGTTTAGCTATTCTTCCACTTAAAATAGTTTTTTCTCAAAAATTCACAGATGAAATTCATCAAGCGCTCATTAAGTTTAAAGAAATAATTAAAAGCACTCTTTTCTTCATAAAAAATATATTTTCATATGAATTCCTTTCTCAAAGTATTGATAAAAATCTTGTAATTAATTGCATTTAACATGATGTAAAAATTAATGAAGTACGGCATTTTTTATTCTCTAATTCAACTAATGTTTCGTCGAAATGTTTATTTAGCATGTTTCTCTTTTTACCAAAAAATAATATTTTTTTTTCATATTTTTAGAAACTTTTGTAGTTTCCTCATTAAATACTTAAACCGAATATTGCAATATTGCTTTAGTCGTAACTGTGAAAAATCAAATTAGTGTATAAAGATAATTGCAGCATTGAGATTGTTTTTCAAAATGCATTATCTGATTTTTTAATTAATTTCATAAAAGCTGCACGATTTTTTTTAATGTTATGATTTTTTTTTAAATGATGATAACTATTTAGTTACAGTCTTACAATGTTTCTTAGAAGTACCATCTCGGAAAAAATAAATAAATAAATAAGTATACACATCAAAATGCCTGAGAAGACCAAATAAAGAACATGAAAATTATGTGATTGTTTTCAAAATATGGCTTTAAAATATGAATGAACAATTGTCTTTTAAATAAATTTTGGTTCCATTTTTACCGCAGTTTATTTATTAAATTAAAAGCAAATCGACTGTGCATTTTTAAAAGCTATGTGCACGTTTTAAGCTTTTTAACTAAAAACATCATTAAAGTATTTCTAAGAAGTTATTTATCATACTTTATGAAGGTGACAAATGCTTATTTGCTAGCTGGATAAAAATGAACTCAGTTTGGTTATAAGGATCCACTTTTTTAAAAAATCATAATTTTTTACTAATTTCAAATGTTTATTTGATAGTTTGATAAACAGGCAAACAGTCTGATTATCGCGCTCTGATAAAGGAAGTGGGCAATATTCAAATACCTGAGCAGACGCAAGTAGAAAATATCAGAGTGACGGAAAGTTTAGAAATCAAGACGCAGTAGATACCACGACCCAGTAACACAATATAAGGATTATCTTTCTGTCTCTTATATTATACATAGTTTTGTCACACCCATACAAAATATCTATCAAATTACAGCCTTTGTTCAGTTTTCATTTGATTCTCCCTCATGTTCTATTCTAGAAACATATTTAGATGTCTCTCTACGCTCCTGGTGTTCATAACAACTATAGCAAATACTAAACAAACAATGTGTTGTCAACAAAGTCAGAAAATCTCCACATTTGTTTCGACGACGAAAAAAGCCATGCAGCATCTGCGCATATCATATCTTCAAGTATTTTTTTAAAGGTTGAAGACCTTGCTGATTTTAATTTTTTTTAAATGCGATCAATACATTTGAATCCGCACTCAAATGTATAGCGCAGAAAAAGTTCTTCAAAAATCGAAAAAGAAAGAAAAAAAAAAACATGTCTTATACATCTCAGAATATTTCTCGCCGTTTTTGAGAGTTACAATTTCAACCAGCATTAAAAGCACTGTTTGTTTTAAACTATTGGGGGACCGGAAGGAAATGTCAGTTTTTTTCGAAAAAAATCAATTGTTATAAGTTTTAATTTTAAATCAACGACGTTATTATCCTCTTCATCAAGGACTCTTTGCCATCTAGTAGGAAATTTTAAATCCCGGATAGATTTGAAAAAAGAAAAAAAAAAGTAAAGTATCTTAAAATAGCATCTTGGATATGAGATAAATTTTCAATGTTTTTTTTTTTTCATCGCAATAAAGGGAAATCAGATGGCGCAATGTCAGGTGAGTGTTAAAAGGAATCAGTTGGATTGGCTTTTCCTCTTTTCACTGAAACACTTTCTATTACAAAAAACTTGAAATTTTGTTTTGTATACAAGATGCCATCTCCAGATGTTTTGCTCCAAAAACATTTATTTTTTTTTAAATCTATATGGGATTAAAATTTACTACTAGATAGAAAAAGACCTTTGATAACGATGATAAAAACATCGTTGATTTAAAAAAAAAACTTTTAACACTTAATTTGTTTTAAAAAAATGACATTACTTTCCGGTGTTCCTAATATGTGAACCAAGAGAAATTTAAGTATGCTAGTGATAAACAACCTTTTCCTCCATTCTTCTACCCTTGGACTTTCTAAACTTTTAATAATCATTAATATTCAAATTATTTCTACGAAATAATGGGAATATCTTGTTAGAATAATTTAGTTAGTAGCATACAGAATAAGCTTCCCTTGATGGGGAAATTAGCATTATAAATTAAGTTGTGCAAGCTTTAACAGAGCTTCGTTCTTTAAGTAAACTTGATCTAGCTTTTAATGTTAAGTGACATATTCCGTGATGGACTGACTTATTTTTGAAAGTTGTAATTTGCAAGGAGCCATTTCTCGTTAAGACACTGATAGCTTGCAGTTAAATTTTGTAGGAATATTGATGAGAAAGCATGTAGGATCCTCTTTGGTCATCAGAAACTTAAATTAGCGCAATTCATATGATATTGATGTTCTATAAATTAAAACCTGCAAAGTAAGAATATTGACTGAGCATAAAATAAAACTTAAGGATTTTTAAATTCTGCTGCTCTTATTGAAAAAAAGTTATTTTGAAAGAAAACTGATTTAATGAAACTTGAAACAGAAATTATTTGCTAAAAGATTTAAACTGCCTGATACAAATGAAACGCTACCAACTTTAGCTGCTTCACTTCCAAAACTTAAATCATGGAGAAAACTTGATTTCACAGTCAGGTTGAAAACTATGATTAATTACATGTTGTCCTCTGACTTTCAAAATGATGGAAGGAAATGAATGACCCTCTTTGGAAGTTTTGTGAAATTAAAAGTGAAGAGAAGTCTAGAAAACTAATGAAACTTAATAAAAACTGCAATGGTTAGAGAAACATTTTAAGGTCTTATTATTGTTACTGAATATTTCCAATTACTGTTATGGAGTAGAGCTGTATTTCAAGTAAATGCAAACTTACGAAATAAGTTAACTTTAAAATAACACTTGCCTAAAATATTTGCATAATTTCGTTTAAAGGTATTGAAATAGTTTTTATTTTTTATTTATGGTGAAATATGTATTCGCAGAATTTTGCTATTGGATCTTAAACATATAAATTCTGAAAAGGAGGTTTAATACCTAAAATAATTTTATTTTGCGCTTGTAATTCATCGTTCAATATAAGAAGCACTATTTTGTTCACCTGAACTGTTCTTTTTATTTGCATTTTTTTTCTTTATAAGCACTATATTTTCGAAAAGGTATACGCAATTCACGCTATGATTCGAACTTTAAACAAAAACAAGGCAACTTACTCCTTTCACAGGTTGGCCCATCAACACCGTAAAAACTTTGTAAAACCAGATTCCTCACTTGCAGTTTGTAAAAAATGGTCCAAGAGATGTTCTTCTACACTAAAAAAACTAAATTTTGAAGAAATTATCCGTATTTTTTACAGAAATAAACTGTTTGTAATAAAATACAGGATTTCTGGGGGTTTTTTTTCTTTAACCCTACACTACATAGCGTTGCCAATTGGACCCATGGACTATTTTTAATTATGACCAAGCATAAGGCAATTCAAGCATAAAAAGCAAGTATTAGGTATCTTTAAAGCAAATATAACCATCTATCCTCAAAATTAAATTTTTAAAAATGTTTTCCAAGGTTTCTTATTTATATTAAAAAATATATATAGTTCTTTCCAAGAACAAAACATCATGCAGTGTAGGGTCAAATTTTTATTTCTCGTGCACAAATTTTCGAGCTATATTTATTTAAAAGCGAGTGAAAATCTTAAATCATTTGAAGCGTCCATTTCATTGCATCCTAATCATTATTTTATTATTGTGTTATATGTATTTCGTAGTAGTACAGTAAAAAAACGGAGATTCTGTTAAAAAATTACGGAAGATTTTTATGGGCCACATATTTGCTTGATGCGCTGATGTTCATTTTGTTCACGTCTGGTACCTTTTAATGCGAGTACTTGTTTTTTTTTTTTTTTTTGGTGTTGATATTTGACTGCGTTCTATTTTTCTTTTGCTTGTGTTATTTTGTCGTTCACTTTATTCAAGACTCTTGGGGAAGGTGACATGTTATTGAGACCTTCCCTCATGTCAGATAGAAAGGGCCTTGCGAACCAGGGATCTGGTCTTCCCTCTGATGACGTGCCAGTCCTTGGTTCGCCATTTCATTTTTACCTTTTGTATTTTTGATTATATATGTATAGATATATACACACATACACACACACACAGACGGGGCGCGAGAGCAGAGGAGAGATTGGGAAACTCTTTTTAATGTTTCATTTCAGAAACCATAAATGTATGTAAACATTTATTAAAACCGAATGACTATTTCATAAACATTTTTTTTTGAAAACAAAGATATTGATATGATTCTTATGATTTTCGGTATATCTCTTTCAGGAAAATTATTGCATTGCTAAAGATAAAGATGTTGCTGCCGAGAAGGTGAATTAACGGCTCCATCGAGAATAACACCATGTATCTTCTCAAGCCATAAGCGAATTAGGTACATTATTCAAGTCCTTGACAAATATATTGATTTCTATACCTTCAAGCAGTTAAAAATACAAGTAAAATAGATATTGTTTGTTTTCTTAAAGAGAGCTGAATTAGTCATCAATTTATGACATTTTGAAGCGTTATCAAACCATAAATATTTATTTATTTTTCACTCCAGTAGTAAACTCTCAGTTATCAGTCTTTTCATGATCTCGATATAAATATATATATATAGGGGAATGTGGGACAAAGTGAAATAGCGGGGCAGAGTGAAATGGTAAAATATTTTCTCAGTTTGAAGCGCCACCTATCTAGCAATATTTTCACTACGTTCCCAAACATACAGTTGATTCCAGTCAAAATATAAATAGCTCTAAAGATCAACTAAAAAAACTATTCAGATTATTTTCAAAATTTGACACACTTATTGAAATGTAGAGAAAATTACAACGTTAAGGAGGCACAAATAAGCAGGGATACTGCAGACACGTGTTTCGGCGATACAAGGAACGTCTTTTTCAATGCAAAAAAATGTGAGCTTATAAATGCACAGACATCAGACAAAAGACCGTCTGTGCACCCATAAGCTAAAAAAATGTTTTGCATTGAAAAAGGAGTTCCTTGTAACGCCGAAACACGTCTCTGCAGTATCCCTGCTTATTTGTTGTAATTTTCTCTACATCAATAGCACAAAGGTATTTAAAAAATTCACTTATTGTAATATTCGAGATTTTTTAAAATATTTCTCGTCATTATAAAAATATAAAATTTCTTTACTTATCATTTTAAGTATTAACCCATTAATGCCTAGCGTCCCTTTTTAGGGACGGTCCAAAAAGGGTAGAATTTCCCAAAAACGAACATTTCAACCAAATAATTGTGTTCAATTACTACCTTGGTATTGTTTCAATTCGTTATTAACAGACAGCAACACATAACCATTGTAAAGTGTGTTCTGTAGCAGTTTTAATATGATCTTTATCAAAAATTACATCGTTCACAATCTCAAGAAGAAAAGCTAAATTTTTAAAGTTATTCCCAGCTTTCCAGTTTATGTTAATTGCTGATTTTATTTCTTCTTATAAAATGTCTTTTTAAATATTATATCGTAGGCAGAAAAAATTTTAGTAAAAAAACTATGTACTCTCTGGGGTCTATCGTAACTTTTAAGAGACAATTTTTCTTTCCTTTATAAAAAAAAATATTTTTTACTTGATATTTTTTTATTATTTTTCCTGTCCATTCATTAAACACTGTTTGTAACCAGTATACAAAATTTCTTTGGAAAAAAAATGTCAGGCATTAATGGGTTAACTCATATCTACTAATGTCCAGTGCAGTATTTATTTCGTTTAATATTAAATATGTTTTGATTTAAATTCTCATGTAATATGTCAAGTGCAAAGTCATATGCAAAGTGAAATAGTTCATTTTGTTTAGGTATGCATTTATTTATGAAATGAATACGTAAGTATTACTTCATTAATTGATTCATTTACATTCTTTTGCTTTTTAATTCACCTATTTTATCATTCTCTGATTTTTTTAATCATTCTCTATTTTACTCACTCATTTCTTTTTCTCATACATAAATTCATTTATTTATTTGTTTATGTTTTTCATTAATTTCGCATCAATATTTTTTTTTTTGTTTGCTTACGCATTCATTTAATGAAAATTACTGTTAATCATCAAACTGAATATTTTTTAATGCAAAAATATTGTGTTTTTACTTGCTCCACGGTTTTTGAGGCAAAAATTTTCCATATTTTTTAATGCAAAAAATAACTACCAAAAATGAAAAGTAATATTTCAACACAAGTTGGATTTAAAAAATATATTGTTCCTTCTTTATGTACAGTAATTTTCAGGAAAAATGTCCAATTTTTACATTTTGAAACAAGTAAGTTATCTTAGTTATTTCACTTTGCCCGACAATCCCCTATATATGTATTTGAAAATATGACTCTCTTTTAGGTAGAAAGAACTACAAAGCCCCAAGCAAATAATTATTGTTAAATTTTTGCTCTTGGGAAACTTTATTTTTACTAGATATTTAACGAAAAAGCATAGTCAAATTAGTAAATAAACTACAGTAGACAATAATGCCGTTGGGGCATTATCGGTCCGGCACATTTTCATCTTATCGTGAAACTTTCTAGATTTCACCAAATAAATCCCCTATCTCTACCTTATGTATTACCACCAATAAAGTACTTGGCAGGTAGGGGAGAGTGGTAATGAATGGGCCATGGTGATGAATGAATGGGCCACTAACAAAATATGGAAAAGTATTTGCATGAATTTTTTTTTTGATGCCATCACTAGATGTAGCTATTTGTTCTACTAAACTCATCCAATTTTCATTCGTTTGCGCTGATCCATTTTTAAACTAGAGTGGCATGGTCAAGAATCTGACTGAAAAGTAAGTTTTTCCCTTTTTAGTAAAACATTTCCTAGCTAAAATGTACCAAGTATTTCACTGCATACGTATGTATAAGTTAGTCTTTCCATATCTATAAACTAATTTTAAGATGTATTTTGATGTTATTTAAATTCAATATATTCGAAATACCTAAATGTATTCCAAAAGTATAGGTGGGGCTGAATGGGCCACCATGTCATGGTAATGAATGGGCCACCTAAATACTGTTTTTCTTCCTTTTCTTTGGATTTTCGCATTAATATGAAACACAACTGCCTGTCATAGATAAAGATTACTGTCGTCAAAATATGTTTGTAGTAACTTCTAAATATAATTTGCAGATCTATATTATATTCCTATGGTACAATAAACCTCTGGTCGCAGTGCGTGGCTTGAAAAAGCCCCCCTCTCTCCTTCATATTATATTCCTCACATACACAAATTTCATTTTCTTTCTTGGTAACTTAAGTTAGATATTTCTTATTCCAGATGTCTAGTAAATTTAAAAAAAAAAATTTGAATTTTGACAAGTTTGAAAATGAAGATGAAGTTTTTGAAAGTGATTTTTAATATTATTTTTGAAATATATAAATTTTGTTAAATCATAGTGTGTATTATCTGTTATTTTTTTATATAGATTTGATGTTATTTATTTCTTACAATCTCATTATTTAGTCATTTTTCTGTTACAAATGATATGAATCAGTTTTATTTTAATTGCATCAGTTTTGATGTTTATATAATTTTAAATCAGTATGATTTTGTATCATCATGTCAAGTGCCACATTTATTTTGTCATATTCAGCAAATAAAAGATTAAATCCACATGTTTTCATTGAATTCATTTAGTGGCCCATTCATTACCTTCGATGGCCCATTCAACCCCATAGGTGGGGTTGAATGGGTCAAATTTCAAAATTTTTATTTTCTATTATAATTCATTATAGACAGGTGCTAATCCAACTTTTATGACTTTTTTAGATAGCCAGATAAGTAAAGTAACTAAAACACCAATTTAGAGTTAAAACAAAGTGTTAGAAAAAATTACAAAAATTCAAAACCAAAAAGTGGCCCATTCATTACCACTCTCCCCTACTGTGCTCTTGACTGAATGGTACGACGCATTCCAAATGTGCGAGTGCGTTTAAAGTGGTTCCGTTTGTTGTTTATTTCGTATTGGAATTATTCTTTAGAAAAGTACTATGTTTGCTATGAAAACATACTAACTTCAGTCCTAGGCCTAATTTGGAAATAATCGCATTTCATTTAGATATATATGAGTGTGTGTTCGTATGTGTTTGGCTAACGAGTCATAACATAAAACTGCTGTTAGATGTTTCTGAAATACTAAAAAATTTTGCAATCTTTTGTGTAACACATAGTTGACCACACCTGATTTTGATATTTTTCAATCATTCTATGCAATTGACACTGTAAGGTGTGTTTTATTCAGAAACTGAAATGATGGTTTTAAAATTTATTTTTTTACTCTTTATTTCTGTCTTATTTTCATTTTCAATTAAAATTTCTTAAATTCAAAGTTTTTAAAGCAACAAAATGGTCGTTAACCATTTTTATTTAAATATGACACACAGCACTTTCTACTTTCTCCTACACTTTTCTACTAATTATAAGATAATAAATTAGTAACGCGCAACGCAAATAATTAATAAGGTATTGCAGACAGAATTTTAACCATATGCAATAAAAAATAAACTTTTAAATAATTGCTCCCATCACTACTTGAACGGGGTAGAAATTTCAAGAAAAATATAGAAAGAGCCGGTAAATTGCAACATCATTTAATCCGAATTCTCTTTGCATGTATCAAAGCTGTCACAGCTACCATGTGGCCGCTTCCCTTATCTTTGCAAAAGAGAATTGTTTCCCAGCTCTTACGTCTCATAAATCACAAACCATGAGCATTCCCCGTTCAGCAAAGCGCAATGATCAGACCATCTCTCAATTATTTATATTCTGGAAACTGATACGGGCTCGGATTAGATTGGCCAGGGGAAAGAATGTAAATTAAAAGTTTTTGAAAGGGAACTTTCTTTTGGATTTTTATTTCAACCTCGATTGCTGACAATCCTTTGTTATTTGCTTGGTGTGTTGATTGTGAATATTTTATAAAGACATGCTTTAACGTAGAAAATACACCGCAAAAAATAAACTTGTTTTTACAGTATAATACTGGCAGCAGAGGTTCTAGTATAAAACTGTAAAATGGACTGCAATAAACTGTTAAATTAGCAGTTTTACAGTTTATTACTGTCAAATTAGCAATTTTGCAGTTTATTACTGTAAAAGCAGCTATTTTATAATTTATTGCAGTAAAATTAGCAATTTTTAGTTTATTACTATGAAATCAGCTGTATTATACTGTAAAAACAACATTCATCTTTTACAGTGCAGGAGCTATTTTTCATCAGGACAATACTCGATCACACTCTGGCCTGTTCGATCGCCTGATTTGTCACACGTCGAGAATATCTGGGATTGCTTGGGACGGTAAATTGTACAGCCTGAAAGTTTGTTCGAATTAGTTACACTTTATTGTAACTGCGGTACGAATTGAAGTAGAAAATCCTACTTTTCCTCTCGCAACCTTAAATTTTGTTTATAGTGCATTTATTTAAATTTCTTATTTTTCAGTACCCAATTCTTTATTCGCAAACATAATACTCTTGAGTATAAAATGAAAATGTCGCGGGTCGACATGTCGAAATGCAAATTTGTCATGGTGAAAAAGTTTACCATTTCAAAATATCGATGTTCTAAAATTTTGCTGTTTCAAAATTGAAAAAAAATATAAATATTTCACTTCGGCCCACAATCCGCTATGTTCGTACGGATCCGTGATAAAACACGCACCATGCGGAAAAACGTGAAATGATCTACGTGGTTGATAATCTACGTATATTGTTTAAAAATCAAAATTCGTCTAATGAACTAGGAGAGAAAATACAATTTTTATGCTTTGTTATCGCTTGTTCAGCTGTAGAAACACCCTCCATTATATCTCTTTCATCTTCATCTTCTCATTATAGTCGTCAAAAGTAGCTATGAAATCCGATATTGAGAAAGTTCGTAATGTCATAGAGATACACGCGACACAGACTTCTGAGAGAATTTCAAGAAGAGTGTCAGTGTCAACAACTTCAGACCTCAGCTGTTGTAAAAGAAGATCAGAATGAGCGATCTGAGGAAGCACCTAGTACTGATAGTATGACTGAAGAAAAAGGATATCGCGGTTGCTAAAAACACAACTATGAAATTACCTTTCTAGAAAATGTATTTAAAAAAGGTCGTGTGAGTTTTATAGGTAAAAAACGGTTTAAACCTGTTTGTAAAAAAAAACACATTAAGCGGACTTTTGGAAAAGTAGGGTAGACCGGGGCCCTTTTGCGCGGATTTTTTTCAATGATTTTTTTTATTTTTTTGTTTTAAGTTAGCATATTTTAGGCGTTCTGATCTTATAAAGCAATTAATAAAGTTAAAGTTTGTGTGTGCATTCAGTTTTTGCCCTCGTTGAGTATTTAAGCGTCAAAAAAAAAAAGTTTAGGTCAATGCTTGTTGCGTAAACCTCTCCCGTACCCGGGGCACGTTTATGCAGTCTCACTTACAAAACGGCATTTTTTATTATTTTGAATGCTAACTCAGTTAGACTGTTCTTAAACAAGCATAAAGTTCTGCAAATTTCCATACATTTGCTTATTTTTTTCTAAGCACAATAAGCTTCAATAAGTTCAATACAAAATTTACTCAATTTGGCAAAAAAACAGGTTATCTTCCCATAAATGCTACATCAAAGCTCGGAGGACACGAAAAAAAATGTGAGTGTACTTGATAGGGAGCTGCATCGATCTGTTATGACTGGGGACACACCAATTGTAATACGTTTCAAAAAAGGGACACCGCGTAAACGTGTTCCGGTCTACTCAACGTAAAATGAACGTTTTGAACGTTAAATTCGGACCCTTTTAAGCTTTAACATTATCAGTATAGATATACATATAGTAGAGGGGCTATGGTCCAAAATATAGCCGGAAACTGCATTTTGTGATAAAAGCATGAAAGTTGGTGTGTATGTAGACAATGTATTTATAAACATTTTTAGAAGGGGAGCCATTCCGAAATCTCCACCCAAACCCCTCCGGCGGCCATTTTTGGTCAAAAAGTCCGAAATTGCTTTTCTTATTTCTTTTTCAAAAAACACCTTTTTTATCATCTTATTAGAGTTCAATTATGTTAAACAAAGATTAGAAAACCGTCAAAATAGCTTAAAGCCGATTAATTTTAATAGCACTCATTAAAAATTCGTTTTTTTCTAAAAAACTGAAATTGATCAAAATCTTCCAAATTGTTTTCAGGGGCCGGTTTAAGGGTGTCCAACTATGTATCTGAAAGCACTATATTAAAGAAAAACAATTTAGTTGCATTAAAATCCCAGCAATCCGAACCCCAAAAATCCGAAACTTTGGAAAACCCGAGCATATTTTTTAAAACTTACTCATAAAAATGTATTGCAAAACTGAAAATAAAAACAGAAATTAAAAATCATAAGCAAAACTAGTACTTTTTCAAAACTTAAAAAAACCGTTTGAATTGTTCCTTAAGAATGAATATTTATCTTTGATTAATTAAAATAAAACCAGTTTTCTTTATGGACGAAAAAAGTAATAAAAAAAACGTCAAACATTTTGAAAAAAAATACGCAATGTCATGGAAATTTCACTCACATTCAGCAGGATTATAAGTTACGCTTGCACCTATAAAATAGGGGGGAGGGGAGGCACGATCATATTTTTATACAACTGCGAAATTCTAAAGAAAAAGCTTTAAAACAAATTTCAAGTTTTTTTCTCATTAAACGATTTGAGGAGTTTGTTCTCTCTAAAAGATGAGAGAAGAAAAAAAAATTGCTGTAATAAAAAGTTTAGTGCTGTGTTAATTAAGCAACTTCTCTACTACTTATCATATTGTGTTGTTATTGAAAAGTAACCCTTTATAACAAAAGAAACAACTGAATTTCAATATAAATCTGAGCAAGCAATTATATACAATGATTATGTGTAATGGCTATATACAAGCTGATTTTTCGTAATTGAACTGGCTAGTAATTTACAGAGATAGGGTAAGTGCTCCAGTAGTCGGCCATTTAAGAGATTTTTTGTGGATCTTGGCTAACCTAGAACTTTCAGCTATCAATACAGCAACAAAAACAAGGTAAAACTTTAGAATGAACCTTTCTGATAGTGAATCACCTACTTGTTTCAGAAATTTTTAAAAAAATTATGTTAAAATCCAAGCTGTTGTCAACACTAGTAAATGCTCCAGTAGTCGGCCACAGAAATCCAGTGCTCGGCCACGTTGAATCCAGTAGTCGGCCACTTCATTTTCATTGATCTTATCTGATATAGGGGGTTGAATTAAAAAAACAAAACAAAGGGAAACTTACAACGAACCAGACCCGTCATTTGGGGGGTCAGGAGGGGGGTCAATTGCTCCCCCCCCCCGGTTTTGAGAAATCAGTTAATCAATATATAAATGGGCGTGGTGTTTGCTTTTTTCCGATGAAATTGCATTGTGTTTGCACCCTTTGCCCCCCCCCCCTCTAAAAACGTGAAATGACGGGCCTGCAGCGATGCATTATACTTAGTCTGGTCATATTTTTCGTGGTACCTCTGGTACTCAACTGTGTAGATGATCATGTTAGTGTACTTCTTGATACACTATGTGCTTTACTTATTTCTCTAACTATCAATCTACCATTATTAATTTTAGACAGTACAATTAGCACAGAATTCTCGGGACATTAATGTTTTTATACTTTAGCTGCCTAAAAACAGTTTTATTTTAAAAACTCGCACTAAAAAAGTATTTTTTTTCCTGAATAACGTCTAAAAATATGTCTAGATCAAAAAGAAAGTTATAAAAAAAAAGCTTCTGAAGAAAACAATTTCAGCAGCACTTACTAAAGATGCAAGAAGGGACAAAATAAACGAAGTTTTTTAAATGTACAAAATGTTCTTGCTTAGGAAGTAAAAAAACAGGAATAGTTTTGTAGTGAACAGCAGTTTTTAGTGATAATGACCAAAGAATCAAGAAATGAAAAACTGCTTTACTGTTTATGTAAACATAAAGACGTAATAATAGAGTCGACACAATTCATGACCAATAATCACGTCGGCACTTAACTGGTTCACATTCATTAGAACGGAATTTCAACATACGGAACATAAAACTAAAACTGTAGTTTCAGAAATGATTGCTTCCAAAACTATGCAAGTAAAAATACATTAAAAAATGCGCTGAAAGGAATCTCTATCAAGGCTTCATCTAGCACAGAATGTTCCACTGAAGCAAGGTTATTTGTTTTAAACTAATTGAAGTAAGATGAAATAAGGAAGTAAATGGAACTCGGGATGTCATGAAAGTAATCTTACAGCTTTCGACAAGAATATTAGTAAACGAGGAATAACCTTGAAAACAAACCAAAATTTAGTTTGCAACAATGTAACCATGTAGTTTTGAAATTAACTCAGCACAATTCTAATCCTCTAGCGAAGAAAACTCAAGAAGTCAAACATTTGGGGAGAATCATTAGTGAAAATATACCAACATTTGAAACAATTTTCCTAAATAGAGCACAGGGGTCTTGAACCTTTGGTAAAGCAAAAAGTTAAGCATAATAGCAAAAGAAAGAATAACTACATGCTTGGCACTCATTAAATAACTTGAGCCTATGTGACTATTGAAGTTTTGCATCTTATCTCCTATAATTGGGGAATGTTTATTAACTGCCGAATAAGTATCAATAGAAGTCAAATCACTCGTTTCGCCAATTTCATGAGTTTAAGATAAAATTTGATAAGAAAAACTATTAAAACACCATTTGATAATAACTAGATGAGTATTAAAACTTATAATCTTTACTCAACGAATGCGTATTTAAAAATCTCTTTTTTAGAATTTTCAATTAAATTTACAACACTAGGAGCAATAAAATGTCGAAATGGTGGTCAAAAGAAGTTAAGACATTCAATTTAATTACTATTTTTCAAGAAAAATAAACTTTGGAAAAGGTATTTTTACTCAAAACAGTTAAATTGTCGCTGTATTTTAATAAGTTAATTTAGTTTTAATTTGATGAACCCATATTAAGAATGAAAAGCTACATTAAGTATGTGGCCGACTACTGGATAAATCATCCAAACTGCTTAGAACCAGTGGTCGGCCTACCATGGCCGACTATTGGAAATGCAGAAGAATTCTGTACCCAGTAGTCGGCCACCCCTTTAAAAAACAATCGAGTCTAACCAGGAATTCGTCTTTCATTGAAACATTATGTTAGACATTCCATTAAGATAAAAATCACTTAAATTTACAGTAGAATTAAATTAATAAGTGTAATTGGCCATTTTAAGAAGACGTGTCCTCTTAGCTGAAAAATAAGCAGAATCGCAATCTTTGATGACGGGCACACCATTCAAAATGAAATGACTCATTACTAATTCAAAAAAAGTACCCAAAACTTAACTGCCACTGGTTGATGATTGAGAATAAGTACATGAATGTGTGAATGCGCCATATCTGATTTTGAATTAAAAATGTACTGTTTATGAGGAGTTTTATGTTATTGTGGCCGACTACTGGAGACTGGCCGACTACTGGAGCACTTACCCTATACAACATTTTCCATTGCAGAATTTACACATTGGTGCACACAGTCCATTTTTGAAGAACCAACAAGTTTTTGAGAGCAGTTTGTTTTACACTTGCGTGACGTAAATTCGCTTAAGACATTTCACCTCTTTCAAGAATTCATTTGTTAATTTAGTTTCTATGAAAAGCATTTCTGACTTATTTAATCCATCAAAATTAGATTGTGGTGGTTCCTTCACTGAAAGATATGCTGGATTTACAAATAATGATATACCTGATGTGGTAACTGAGCGACCTTTTTAGAAGATGGTATTTCGGGAAATACAAGAGGAATTTTTGAGCCTTGCTGCTGAAATGGCCATGCTGAAACAATGAAATGCTTGTTATATGGAAAGAGTCCTTGTTTGTTGTACTACTAGAGTTATAATAAAAATTATCGTGCGCGGCCGGTGTAAAAACAAAGATCCTGAAATGTGAGGGAAATGTAGTTTTATATTTATCAATTTGTTTAACTGATGCTTTGCAGAGTCCAGTAGAAATCTTTAGAAGCCTTGAGTAAGAAATGAAAAGTTCCAAAATATGCATTATGTCAACAAGACTTTTTCTTCTAGTCTGTTCGTGTACTTTAATGGCCAAATAAACAGGTATTGGTTGTTCCTTGTTTACTTGATGCTTGATAGTTTGCTTTGTTAATTGTTTGAAGTATATATATATATGCATATTAAATACAACTGACAAATTGCAAGTAATGGTTGAGAAGGAAGACCATCAATATTGCAAGTACCATATAACAAGTTATTTAAAAGGACGGAAGAAGAGGATCAACAGTTTCTTGCTGACTCTTCAAATCCGCCTTCGACGCTGGCAGTTGACTTTCAAATGCATGTCCTAGTGGAATTCACTATCATGTCACTTGCGAGAGCATCTTCGAAACTGCTAGTACTGGAGACACATATTGATTCACTTACCTTTACAAACTAAAACATATTCAAAGCCTGATTTCTCTGCATGCATATGTCCATGTCCGAAGTGTGATAATATCTTTGCTCTAAGCCCGGTATTGTCAACATCATTAGCAGATTTATTTTCGATTGATAAATTGTGTTGTAGCATAAGTCTTCTATTCCTTCAGAATAATATTTTAGTAGAACGAATATTCTGAAAATTGGATACTTATCTCCTTTGTTAACTCTAAGATTTTGCAAGTAAGAAATTACTCGGTGTAGGGCAATTAATTCAATTCGTGAATAAATATTTTCCTCAGAACAATCATTTGCTGTCCTTCATGAGTGATAAAGTTTTACAAGTAAAGTTTTACGAATGCAAGTACGGTGGTACTTGCATTCTTGAGCTATTATGTCAGCTTGCGCCAACTCAGCAGTGAGCGTACTGTCTGCTTTTACCAACACGCAATTTCGTATTTTCTGTCAACTGATTTCGTCAGAACTAGATGTAACTCCTGTCTATTTTCACCAGGCTTATCAAAAAAGAAACACAAATCTGGAAAGGATGAAGTGCATTTCTTTCTCTTCTGCTGAACTGAAGCCTCTTCAAAATGTTTACTTACGTGGCACTCTTCAAAGTTTTCCTTTCTTTTCTTTCTTCAGCTCTTCTGACTTTTGTACTGTTATACCTCAAGATACAAGATTTATGCCACTTATCCCTCTTTTCATTAAATTTTTCCGATGCAAATAATTCTTCAAATTTAAATCTACCTACATTTACGAAGTCTGATAATTGCCTAATTTTTGCCTGTTTTGACAGAATTTCGAACATTGTTTCATAACCTCAGTACAAGACTGATACATTTAAAGTTGCTGCAGGGCACAATAGATTTTTTTTGGAGTTAATTTCGAACAGAAAATAAATCTTATCCAGTAAATATCTGTTGTAATAATTTTGGTAAAAACAACATTTCCTGGGGTTGTTTTTACCAAACATAACCCCTGGTTGCCATTTAAACTTTTAAACCATTAAAGCTTTAACCATGCCATTTAAATTTTTAACCATTAAAGTTTACCATTTAAACTTTAACACTTAAACAAAATTAAAATAAATGCATTTAAAACAATACTTTTGAACATGTAAAACCACAAGACTATGAGAAACCGTAACTTATAAAAATATGAGCATCTTTCCTAATCTCGATCCATATAAATAGCATTTACGGGAACATATGAACAATGACACATGTTACCAATGATAAACACACTGGAAAATATTCGTCACCTAATGAACGACCATATTTGAAGAAAAAAAATCAGCAACGGCAACAATAATAAAAATTAGAGGAAAAATAAATTTAAAACTAAAACTTTAAAATTTCTGAAATTGAAACTTTAAATTGTATTTTGGTAGAATCATGCTATCTTGACATTAACTTTTCCCTCAAGTTCTTGTGCTTTTGTACCCTTGGGGAACATTTTCGATGATGTGTGCTTAGTCATAAAAATGAGAGGTATCATGACCGGATAATTGGACGGTTCGGTCAATTAGGATCCGGATAACCGGCACCCTACTTTTTTTAAACATTTATTTAATGTATATTTACATTCTTAAACCATTAATGCATTTATGGGGGGAGGGAATTCACTTCCACGAATTTATTCTTAAAAAATATCGATTTGCCAAAAAAAAAAGCATTTTTGGGTTGTTCTTTTTAAAATTAGTCTCTAAGTGGAGCTTTAAACGATAAAAAATACAATAAACGCCTATGTAATGACATAGCCAATGATTTAAGAAGAAAATAATAATAATAATTACAAAAAAGCGCTATTTCTAGTTTTGGACCAAAAATGGCCGCTAAGAGGGGTTTGGGGGGATTTCCGATTGGCTCCCCTTCTAAAAATGTTTTTTTATACATTGTCTACAAACCTACCAAATTTCATGCTTTTATCACAAAATGCAGTTTCTTTTCCCGTAGCCCCCTTACTAATATGGGCCATTCCACGGAAAACCAGACATTTTACAGACTGACAAAATTTCTTTTTTGAAAGGATTCAATGTACTAAGTTTATTTTTTAAACTTCAAATCATATAGATCCAGGTATGATTTTCCAGTATTTTCGTTTTTTGAGTGGCAACGGGGCTTCAAAGATGACTGACACCAGCTGAATGCTGCAGAGCAAAAACATGCTCGTTTCAATGTTCTTTGTTTTCATATTAAGTCAGATGTTTCTGATTTTTATTTAAAAAAAGAGTGAGTGTCTTTTTCATTTCAATGCCTCATTTTCAGTACTTTACTGCAGTACAAGTTGTTTTATTACATGTTGAAGTTAACGTAAATTGATGTCCCACACGTGACATAAAAGATGTATATTTTAAAATTACTGCTAAACTAGAAACTGAAACTGGAAATGGTTACAGATTGTAAGTAACCTTAATATGTGTAAGCATTTCTGAAAACCATTTGAAAAAAATTTCAATTTAGTAATTAGTTATAAGGTAGTTAAAGTTGTCCCACACGTGACGCCACGCTCAGGACATTTTAAACAAAACTAGTTCTGAGCAACAAAACATGAGTATTATTGATTTTTTTATGTGCTATCTTTTGTTTAGTATGTAGAGGTACTTTAAACCCCGACACAAGAAAAGGGGGGGGTTATAAGCTTGACGGTATCGATCTGGGTATTTATATATTTGTCTAGTATCTCAGTTTTTAAAAGGATGTAACTTGTACTGCAGGGAAATCCTTAAAATAAGGCATAAAATGAAAAAACATTCACTCTTTTTCAAAATAAAACAGTAGAAATATCCAAATTGATATAAAACCACAGTAAACTTACTTTGAAAAGAGCATGTTACTACTCCCCATTATTCAGCTGGTGTCGGCCATCTTTGAAGGCATGTTAACACTCAAAAAACGAAAGTACTGAAAAATTATTCCTAACTACAGTCAAGTCTCGATAACTCGAGGCCTCATAACTTGAATATTCTTTCGTCTCGAAGTTTTCATTGGTTCCCAAACCTTTCAGAAGACTAGAAACTTCCTATAGCTCGAACTTCCAATAACTCGAAACTTTAAGCCGGTCCCTTAGGACTTCGAGTCAACGAGACTCGACTGTACAAATGATTTTAAGTTTCAAAAATAAAATTAGTACCTAATACCATTTCAAAATAGGATTTCTTTCATATTGTGAAACATTCAGTTTTCCTTGAAATAATCAGATAGAAATGAGTAACTTGAAAAAAAAGTGCGCAGCAAAAATCCCTGGAAAAAAGCTACAAACATTAGAAGCATATCTAGCTTCCATGAAATTTATTGCAAAGGCTAACATGCAGAACACAACGCCTTTCTGGAGAGACTTCCACATTTCAATCGAACAGTTGCACGAAATTAATTCCAAAGTAAGAACTAAAATGAGTTGTTGTTTACTAGAAAGTGAAGTCGTATCCAGAAGCAATATTTAAAAGGATAGAAAATAACACGTTTTATAAATATAATGGAGCCATCAAAACTTCCACTTTGTTTTAAATGGCCTGCACGACGAAACGAAAATGCTTACTTAAGAAAAGAGATTGTTAAATTTATTTCTTCACCAATTTCTGGTAAAACGAGAGGTTGCTATGAATTTACGGACATTTAGAACTACTTATATTTCATTTCTAAAGACTATCAGCGAAACACCTGCCGATATTTTACTTCGCATTCTTTATTTTGTTAAAATTTGATCTTTCTGTATATTACTTAATGAAAATTTGATTTACAAATAATATTTTTGTAATGTTTTTGTCTTGCAAAGGTAGATAAACTCATGTTTGTGAAAATTGCCACACCATGAAGGAATCCTCATAATTGAATAAAATTTAATACACATTTAAGTGATAGTGGTACAAATAAGTGAGAAAGCAAACAAACAATAACAAAATATTGAAATTAGTATTTTGTGTAGCCACCATGCTCTGCAATAAGTGCTGCTGCGCGATGTGGCCTGGAGTCAAACAAATTTTTAATGTCTGCCTAATCAAGAGAATTCTACACTGTTTGTATGCGTACCAAAAGTTCGTCTGTAGAAGCAACAAGACAAGGATCACGAACGAGACGCCGACCAACGAAATCCCAGACATGTTCAATCGGCGACATATCCGGGAAATACGATGGCAGGGAAGAATCTGCACCTGCTGCTAGGCAAGGAAGGATTGGATAGTCCTAGCGACATGGGTGCGGACACTATCCTGCTGAAATACAGCGCCAGGCAAGCCTTGAAGGAAGGGGACAGTTTGGGGCTGTAGAACTTCACTAATGTGTCGGTTGCTGTTCAGGTCACCCACAATTCGTAGCAATTGAGATAGTCCGTGATATGATATGCCACCCCAGACCATGACTTCAGGTGTTCGTCCACTGTGACGTTCGATAATACACTCTGGAAAGTGGCGTTCACCGGCATAGCGACGGACGCGAATGCGGCCATTATGGTACCACAAATTAAAGCGAGATTCGTCAGAAAACACAACATACTGCCAATCAGAACGCCAGTCCTTATGCTGATTGGCCCATTGTGGCCTCAGGCGGCGATTGTTTAGCGTGAGCGGGATCCTGTACAAAGGAGTCCTTGCACGCAGTCCACGCTTCAGCAGACGTCTACAAATTACTGAAGCACACATTGAAACACATGTAGCTGTTGACCACTGTGCTGCCAGTTGTCTGGAAGAAGCTGTACGGTACGTCAGTACCATGCAAATCAGGTGTCTATCAGCGCGCGCTGACGTCACATTTCGGGGTCCACTCCTGGATTTCCGAGTTCTCCGACACTCGTCCGTCCACTGCTTCCAAACACGCATCACTGTGCTGTTGTCACGCTGCACACGAGCGGCTACTTCACGTTAAGACAATCCAGCTTCACGAAGGCCGATGATCCTCCCCCGTTCAAACTCCGTAAGTTGTTGAAACCTCGCTCTTTTTCATCGAAGAGGCATAAGCAACGTCTGATCTAATGTTTATCACAAGCAGATAACAACCTATAACCATACACGCCTTGCTGCAGACGTCTATTTATTCGGATAAATCCCGCTGCTCAGCGTACGCATGCGCTACGCGTCTAAAATTCTAATTATTTGCATATCATACCCTACTTTGCATTTGCTGAAAATTTCAGTCCATTCGGACAAGTCCTTCATGGTGTTACAATGAGTTTATATTCTTGTTTGGATAATAAATTATGTTTTACACATTTATTAGTAACTGTTTTCATTCATTCAATAGGGAGAAAATCGCAAGATGTCCCACACGTGGCATGTACGTGCCGAACGTGACAGTTACTAAAATAGTTAAATGCGGTATATGTTTATTTTTTAAAGCTAACACTGCAAAGCATTATTCGTAGGAAACCATAATGTATGTTTAGAAATTTGGAGCTGCCACAATATAACAGATTCACAGGAATTTTCACTAGAGTTGTGAAGTGTAAAAACTGAAAACCAATTAAAAAAGATATTAGGAAAAATTTTTTTTGCTTACAAATCACATGCACAATGTACTTTCCCCAGATTCAAAATTTTTTAACTTGTAGCCATAAATTATTCATATACATACATGAATGTTAGTGAAAATCTCGTCTGTCATATAAGGTCCCACAGTATATATATTGTGGGACAATCGTTTGTGGGACTTTTTTTCGTTTTAACCCCATGCATAACCTGATGCAGAACAATAAAACCTCTATCAATCATTTTAAAAATAATTACATATATTATCTAAAGTGTTTTTGCTGACACGTGGCAAATGTTGCTATTTTGAATTTTTGCTTTAAATTTTTGAAATTGAAAATTTACTGAAGTGTTCATTTACTGGTCGGTATACCCTGTATGGGGTATTGATTTTTTTTTTATTTCGAACCTAACAAATTGGTATACTCTAAGATCCTGTAATTTGTATTAGATCCCTGAAACTACGAATTTTATGAAGCGCGTATGACATTAATGGATCAGTGAAAATGCCTTTCGGCCAAATTAATAAATGACAGATTGAAATACTGCTCGAAGAATATTTAAAGACAGCTATATACCTTAGACACGGTTTACCGTTCATTAGCGTTTTGTTTTATCTTCCTCCTCGACAGCTTAAGAGGAATGCAATTTGAGATATTCCGCTTTAATTTATTCTCAAATTTACCATAATTATAATTACATACAACATCTAAGGAAAATTCAATAAGTTAAGAATTTGTGATTAGCTCAAATCTTCTTATGCAATTATTGTTAGTGAAATCGCTATTTATTTAATCTACAGCATAGTTTAAGCTGCGTTAGTTTTCGTGGAATTAAGGCATTTACAGTGTGTAGATGCTAGTTTTCTGAGTTAGTAAAATGTATGCAGATAGTTTAACGGATTAGTAATATAAGGATTACTTTTTAAAAATATAGATCTAAAACAATTTTTATTCAGTTATTCAAAAGTTTAATATATTGAAAAAGCCAATATTTCATAAAGACAGATCTCAAAAATTGATTTTTTTTTTTTTTGTAGGAAACATTTGGTAGATGAAAAATGTTAATAGCATAAATTAAAAAATAAATGACGATATATGTAATGAAGAGAAACGTTAGAAAGAAACAAACCTGTTCCGATTATCAATAAATAAATATACAGTATGGTTATTCTTTTAAATTGGGAAGAAAAATTGTCATATAAGGTTTTTATCCAGCGTATTTCAGAAACTAAATTGCAAAAGAAACAGAAAGAATATGGTTAAAAATACTTCTAAAGATTTAACAATAAATAAAGTTAATTGAATGAGCTTTAAACGACTGTGGATTGAATAATGGAGCTTTTATTAAATACAAAAAGCTGCTAAACCATGTAGAAAAATATTTTTTCTTCGCTACTTTATTTAATCAAGATACACCATCAAAGTAAATCCTTCATTGATAACTGCTATCTGTATATCTGCTGCGCGAAAAAAATATTTGAATATAAATTTTGAATATAAATTTTAGTTGAAATATAATAACTTACAAATCAAGTTCATCAATTTATTCTTAAACTATTGTTTAAATGGTGGGATAGTCGTTATGTTTCTTGTAATTTACCTATCACTGAAAGCAGAAAATAAACGATTAAATAAGGGCAATATAAGTTATTACAAAGTGCAAAACATCAATAGAAGTTATAATATTTTTTTAGAAACTGAAACTGTAGACATATATGCAAATTATTTTTAGTAGGTAGTTCTCAAAATAATTACCTTTTCTTCATAAAACAATTACAGGTAGCAGATAATTTCAAGTTTCTAATTTCTCAACTAAGTGGAGAGAAAAGCCGCTGGAATATTCGCTGATTAAGCTAGTTTTAAAACTTCCGAAAACAAAAACGATTCCGTTTCTTGCCAGATGTTAACGAAAATGAGAAAATGATAGCATTTTCTTCGGAAAAAAAAGAAATGTCTCCCACAACCTATAAGAGTTTCTTATAGAATAAACGAATAAAATGATTGCAGGAAAAAAAAAGAAAAAATACGTTGACAGGACAACAAGAATATTATACGCGATAAAGAAATTTATAATACAAAATTATATATATAAATATATAATAAAATAAAATAAGGTTTTGCCTTCTCCCAATCAGTTAATTACTTTGCTGTTGAAGAAGGCAAAAAGCTATTTTTTTTCAAGGAACCTGAAGTCAAAAACAAAAAACGGAAGCCCTCACTGTAAAAAATGAAGGTTTTTTTACAGTATAATACAGCTAATTGTATAGTAATAAACTGTAAAATTGCTAATTTTACAGTAATAAACTGCAAAATTGCTTCTTTTACAGTACTAAACTGCAAAATTGCTAATTTAACAGTTTATTACTGGGCATTTCATAGGTTTAAACTGGAACCTCTGCTGCCAGTATTATGCTGTTGTTTTTACAGTATAATACAGCAAAATTTTACGGCAATAAACTGTAAAATTACTAAATTTACAGTAAGAAACAGTAAAATTGCTAGTTTTACAGTTTATTGTGTATTTTGGAGTTTTAAATTGGAGCCTGGGCTGAAAGTATTGTACATTAAAAACAACAGTTCATTTTTTGCAGTGTGTTAACGCACTTTTATCACAAAAAGTTGCATATGTGCACCCATGGTGAACTGCTATAGTGCGTTTTTGGTTCAAATCTTAATTTTGTTGATTAATACTTCCTAATGCTTTCAAGAGAAAAACAATTCCATCTTAGTATGCCCAGAGAAAAAAATCATTTTTGATGATTGTTGAAACAGAATTTATTAACACTTTATATAACTATTTTTTCTGTTATTTGTAATCTTCTGAAACAGCAGAACTTCCAAGATGGAAGCAGTCATGGAATTCCAAACTTAGCCACTCCATTCGGATATTAATGATTCTGGAATGTCTTATTTAACCTAATTTACTCAGTGCCAAAAAGAGAGTTCCTCTGATAACGTGACAACTTGTGGTTCTGTTCGCTTTCGTGACTTCCTTACATTTCTCTGTAATTCAATAACATAGGGTTCCACTAGATTAGTTTTTTTATACATTTTCTCTTTGGTTAGTTAGCTGTAATGATCAGTAAATTCTTTGACCTAGAACGATCTGTACATCAACACAAAAGTTGATTGCTACTAGTTGTACAAAAGGAAATATTGCAAGGGAAAAAATACATCAATGTCCTAATTCAAATACCCAGAAAGATATCGAAAAATATTATGTTAACAGATTGTATGCTGTAGATATATTAGTTCAATTTATTACTAAAGTTTTCGTTTGTTATCGTTAAGTATGCTTTTAGTTTTAGGGGTTTTTTTTTGTATTTATTTTTTATAAACACTTTTACAAGAGTTAAGAAACAATTATACGGTTAAGCTACACTGTAAAAAATGAATGGTGCTTTTACAGCATAATACAGCTAATTTAATAGTTTTAAACTAAAACTTGCTAATTTTACAGTAATAAACTGTACAATTGCTAGTTTTACAGTAATAAACTGTAAAACTGCTAATTTAACAGTTTATAACAGTGCATTTTACAATTTTAAACTGGCTGTCAGTGTGTTGTTTTTACAGTATATTATAGCTAAATTTTACAACAATAAACTAAAATTTCGTAGTTTACAGTACAAAACTGTAAAATTGCTAGTTTTATAGTTTATTACTGCGCATTTTACAGTTTTATCTTGGAACCTTGGCTGCCAGAATTGTACTGTAAAAACAACAATTCATTTTTTACATTGTAGTATCTTTTATTTAATATTATATATCAGTTTTTTACGTTTAGAATCAAAACCAGTTAAGTTCATTTCTTATGAAAAATAATTTTATTTAAAAAATATATGTTTAAACGCTCCTTTCCCATTCATCTTCCTTTCCTTGCTTCATTAAAAACCACTTTATCTCAACAAAAAGTAAATATAAAGAAATTGTTTTATGTCAAAACCCCTTTACATCCATAGTTCTACCTTCATAACTATGGATTTTGAGAAATGGGCTTAGCTGGTTTTAGTTCTGAACGACTCATACGTACAAACAGCTTACTTTCCATGAAAAATACAGAAAAATACATAAATCTAACAATAGAGATCAACATTAGGTTACCCAATTAAAATAATTATTATCACTGCAAAGGATAATTTACTAGATCCATTAACACGGTGTTCGCCTTGATAAGCATACCTTAAAATTGTATTCCTGGAACTTAACATTTGATTTATTCGAATATAAGGTCCATTTTATATATCATTATATAAAGTATCAACTTTCGAACTTTTTTTTTTTAACTTAAAAATCAATGATTATAGGTGTGACCTTACGTGGGTAAGCCAAACACATACAAATCATAGTTTTTTTAAGCAACACTACATCGATATAAAGAACAATATTTAAAAAGTTAGTACATCATATTCTGATACATAATCTTTCTTTATATTCGACTTTACCACATTTGAAATCGAGATTGAAAAACTCCAGAAATGCAGCGTAAAGTCATGCGTCAAAATAACTGTTTTAAGCAAATGGATTGAGAAGGCTTATTTTATAAATTTTAAATGTTAAAACATACATATTTTTCGACTGTAATAATATACCGGCCTTCAGAGAATAGGTGCAATCAGAAAGTTTCAATCTATTAAATATTCTTTCTTTGACTACTGGAATAGTTTGCACTCACTTACAAAGCGCAAAAATTCACCAACGCCGAATTTTAAAACACAATGACTGATTTGTAATGATTTTTTTTAAACCCGTGCACAAAAAAAGGGCGCCTTAAAAACGATACCAGTGACGTCAGATAACTAATTTTAGCCTTTCATCCACAAAAATTGCATTCCAGCTATATTATCGTTTCACTGGGGAGTTTTTTTTTTTTTTACTTTCGTTATCAATTAGTTGAAGTCCATTAATTCATTGTGGCGATTGGATTCATCATGGGTCAATCCAATAACCTGTCACGGGCGTCAGCGTTGATCTTTTTTCGGCAAAAACCATCTTCAAATTTTTAGCGAGGCATTACTTGGCGACTTCTACCTTTTTCCTGCTGCCCGCGGGAACCACCCATGACAGTACGGAAAACCGGTTTCCGTTCGGCAGATATGCAATTTCTCGCTTCAGTCTTGGCGCTCTGGCGAAAAATCCATGATCTATCTGACGTCACCGTCGCTGAACTTTAAAAATTATTTTTAAAAAATTATTTGTCGTATCGCATTTTTTTTCACCTATGGAATTGATAAAAATTATGGACTACCCGGATTTTGACACTGTTTGAGACTTATACTACTGGGGAATATCATGCACTACGCAAAAGAAAAATGTTTCCATAAGAAAATGCAACGAGAGTTAATTTTTTGCTCACGTTTAACTACTCGGTACTGTTTTATTACTTTATTGATATCTACAATTTTAGCTAAGCCGACACACTAAAAAGCTTTATCATTTTTCATTAAATCTGAAAACATTAAGCGGGTACTTTGTTTTCCCCACAAGACTTGCTTTTCCCAGGAATAAAATGTGCAAACTACTTTTTGCTGTAAGAAATAAATTCGGAACTTGACTTCGAATGCTTACAAATATCAAATGCATTTTCCTCGATATAAATTCCACACAACGGTAATTCCGAAATCTTGAAATATCTGGTAATGCCGAAAGATGTTCTTTCCCCAGGGAATAGGACACATCACTATCGGATTTCTAATAATACGAAATCGAAAAAAGTTGGTTGTTATTTGCTTCCCCATTTTATCAAAAAAAAAAAAAAAAAGACAAAAATTACTGTCTACGAATTTCTACAAACATTTCTTCCACAGAAATGCTACGAAAATGTTGTCCCTTTTGTGCAAGAAAAACGAATTTGGATTCCTTTCATTCGACATGGAGGACAAATACATTGGGCGATGAATGCGATCATTGTGATGGCCTATTTGTAGACTATCACTGCTTTAGTTATTCGAAATTGATACTTTTGAAACTCCTTCATACCCCCTTTTGTCTTCTGCACTGCAAAAAATAAACTGTTATTTTTTCAGTATAATACTAGCAGCAGATGTTCCAGTTTAAAACTGTAAAATGCACAGTAATAAACTGACGATTGTAGATAGAGGCACTACTTCGTTTTAAATTTTAGGTCATTACCACTATCCCGTATCTCAATGGAGCCTTTTCCTGCTGTCCTCTTTCTGAAGGAGTTTTGAGGAGAAAGACTCTTTACTTTATATTGGAAGTTTTCTTTAATGCTAACGGGGATTTCGTTTCAATGCTTTCTTCATGGTTATGTTTTTTTTATGGATTTTCAGTGGGATATTTAACACAACGTGAAAACTTCTGACCTCATTCTTTTAAAAAATGGTGCGTAGTGTAGTTCTTTTTCTAATGGTTAATTTAGATACAGTCGAACCCGCTTAATGGAATAGCCATTTTGCCACGAAAAAATATTCTAATAAGTGGGATATTCCATTATCCGGGATGAAAAAAATGCATTTCAATGGTTTGGTACATTGAAAACGTATTACATTAAGCGGGATATTCCTTTAAGCGATATTCTAATAAGAGGGCTCGACTGTACTGTAATTCTCATTTGTGGCGGTTTTTAGAGACAGCTGTTATGCAAAATGCGTTTAAATATGCTATTAAAAATGAATTTCATTTAAACAATGCCTTGAAATACAGTCGACGTTCGATATAACGACCGTCTCCGTCCTACATAAAACGGTCTTTATAATGAGTAGTCGCTGTAAGAGGTAGAACATAGAGTATATTGGGATACAGTTAGGGGTTTTCTCACCGGTCGTTATATTAGGATGGTTTTTATAACGTGTGGTCGTTATAACGAGCGTCGACTGTATACACCATCATTTTTTGAACTAGTTTGGTACTTATATACATATTAAAAAACATGCATGGTTTCTCTTTTAATATAACTAAAACTGGTATGTTGTAGTCATTACGAAACTTTCTTCTACGTCTATCGCATCGAGATCTAACTTATAACCGTTCATGTAATCGCTACTATAAAATTCTGCTGTTCACAAAAACGGGAACATTTCTATAATTGGAAATTTGGCGATCTTAATTCATTATCATTAAAGTTTTGCAACCAATGCCGGCGCGAGAAATGGTTTGCTTTTGAAGATGCAAACAAAGAGGAAAAAAATTTCTATCTGTATAGGGTTACCACAAAACAACAAGATTACCAAATAAAATACTGCTAAAAAATTGACGGCCGCATATTTTCCACTTATCAAAATACCCACTGAAAATCAGAATTAAAATGCTAGATTAAAAGCCATTGTCAAAACCTTGCTTAGGTTAACTAAGAAAACTTTATTTTATAACAAAAACAAGACGGCAATAGACAAAAATGATACATAATTGAGAAATTTCCCATTATTTGCCAACAATTAAATCGCGTGAAAGCAACATTTTAATGGGATTTATGTTAGAGATTGCTGGTTTAATTAAGTTGAAAGTATGTTAAAAATCAGTCCACCTTGACGACTGGCGCCAGAGTTGAATCATCGCCTATTTCCACTTTTATTTCAAATTTCATCTGAATCACAGCAATACTTCTTGATATATAGCAGTCGCAATGAAGGAAAAATAGCGTTTGATTGCACCAATTGAACGTTTGAACCACACGCCTTGGAGCAACTGGCGCCAAAACTAAATCAGTTCTTGCACACTTGAAGTTCTACCTGCCGATCAATATTTGTTTATTTCCGTCCATTACTTCCTCGAGATATAGCAGTCTGAAGTAATTAGAACAAAATATTATCCGCCACATCCCTTTCAAAGGATGCTCAAACGGGTTTATATGCGTACCAAATTTCGTTCAATTTTATGCAGTAATTTTTGCGCTAGAACGGCTGCAAAAAAAATAAATAAATAAATAAAATTCACGTACACACACGCACACACACACAAACACATTTTCAAAAAATGGTCAAAAAAGACTCAGTACAACTTAAAACGTGCAAATCTCTCAAAATTTGACAGGTTCCACGAGTCCAATACTTTTTTCTATATATTAGATATAGAGAAAAGAAAAAGACAGCTAAATTTATTGATTATTATTTGAAAAGTTATTTGAAAAAAATATTTAATTAGCAGAGGTACTTATCAAAATATGTTTGTAGTAACTTACAGTAATACATTGAATTCACCTCATAAAAATTGTTTCATTTCTTTTTTTTTTTTTTTTCAAACATTTTAGTAAAACTTCAGTTTAATTGAATAAGGAAGCAAACTTCGATAATAGCGTTGCAAAAGAGCCAACTTTCCTACATCGTATCTTCACTCCCTTCTTCCGTCTATCTTCATACTACCAAGTATCTTTTTCATCTTGTCGACACTAATCTTTTTCCAACTAAAAGTACTTCCAGACTTAGTAACTCTCAATGGTCAACTTCGATAAACTTCTCATATTTTTTTTTTCGAATTTCAATCATATGACTTTATACCACATCGTCTACAATCCCTATTGCCTAGCATTTTATCCATATCAAAAATCTAAAGAGTCTGGAATATCGCTGCTCTGTCAAATGAAATGAAAAAATAGGTTTACAAAAGGAGACGTAAAGTTTTTATTTTCAAGAAGTTTCAAGCTTCATTTTTATGTTACATTGAAATCCCTTCTTCGGGACAGTCAGCATACAGGAATATTCAGAGAGAAGAACCTAGATTTTGAATTTAAAAAGAAAATAAAACTCTCATATTTTCAGTTTTCTTTTTTTCTATCTCACTCTCTCTATTCTGCAAAGCTTAGTTCAAACTGAACGTTGCCACAGTACACCATAACAATAAAATAAACGTTATAAAAGCTTTCTATAGAAACGGAAAAAGAGCTAATATCAAATATGGGAAATTTTACTTTGATGTGCTCTGCAAAAAAACCGCTACTTTTTACAGAAACTTTTGCTGATTTTTCCAACCCCTCATCTGTAATCTTGTAACCTTATCTGAAAATCGAAATCAGAGCTTTTTATCACGTGAGCCATGTATTGAATAGGAAACTTTTTAACAAATTTCTGCATGGCCAAACAGAGGATACACGTTCGTAAGTAAATATTACAGGCGTCAACTGTAATCGCAAGGATACAATAATCAAATGGTCCGGACTTTGTTTTGGCACACCTGAGGCAGTGGGTTCAGCTCCCGATCTCGCTCAGGATGAACTTTCTCACAAAACTTCTATGCTACACTGAAAGGTTTTTTGACAAAAACATCGTGACGTCAGCGTGACGTTAGCCTATGAAACACGAGCTAGATAAAACGTCAACAGCCTACTTGGCGAATTAGATGAGATCGCTAACTGCTTGTGAGCTCTTATTGGCTCCGTCCGTTGTGACGTTCAGTGTCAACTTAAGTTACTGTCTAGTATAGTTTTGCAGTTTCTTACTGTGCATTTTACAGTTTTAAACTGGAACCTCAGCTGCTCGTATCATACTGTAAAAACAAGTTCATTTTTTGCAGTGTATGTGCTGAAAACTTTTTCATCTTTATCTCTTAGAAAAAAAACTACATTGCTCGACCATAACGGAGGCCAAAAGCTAATATGTTTTCCTTTCCTTCTTTCTGTTAGCGTACAACAATGTGGTGGAATATTCACAGCACTGTAAAAAACAACGTGAAATTTATATCAATAAGCTGTAATAACCACAGCACTGGTCAGAAACAGCACTTATTAAACTTTATAGCATTGTTGATAGCAGATGCGGTTTTACTAAAAAATTACCATTAAAAAGAGTATATTTCAGAAAGAATCTTGTTTAACTCGCTACTAGAAATGGGGTAAACAATGCCTACTTTACTTTTCAGTCCTAACTGCAACATATACGTACCCTTTTCCAACGTTCATCATATTTTAATGCAAAATAACCAAGCATTACAGGCTCAAATCGGTGTTTCAAGTGTGTTTCTTAGCCCCACAGTAGCAATAAGAAAAGCTCCAGCTCTTAAAGCCTGCGTTAGCACGTATGAGTCACATCCTTGCTTTAAGGCTGAAAAAAGAAGGAGAGAAAGTAAGGAATTGGCATCAATATTGTTGCAGCTGGGAATCTATTACATCGTGTTTTCCCTATTCCTTTTTTACCATCTAAATTCCCCCATGGAAGGAAATTCTCTCTTCAGTTAAGAACCCCTACTCTAATGCGTGGTGCATTAACAGCACATTTGAAAAATACAGTTAATCCTCTTTACGCTCCAACGGGACTTGGAGAGATATTTTTCTTCGTCTAACTGAAGGAATGATCGTCTCCATGATAAGAAAACTTACAATTCAATGAAAAGCGACTAGAAAGATGTTTCTTGTACGACTACTTTAGCTCCTAAAGACTATGTTATAGATAAATATTATTTATCATCAGTTAATGCGCATCAGTAAAATACAATTTTATTTAATGTTTTCAATTAAGTGTCCCTCAAATAGTATTTTTACCTAAAAAAAATGCCAGCTGGTTGACGACTGAGTAATAAAACTACATACTCTCCAAGACTTTGCTTTTTGCAATTACAATGAGAAAATGCAGGGCATTTGTCTATGCGTGTAGCAATCACATCTTGTCCGGTTGATCATAAAATATTTACTTTAGTAGCTTAGTAAAAAAAAGGCTTGAAAAGATCGGAGGACAGTTGTAGCAAATTTAGCGTTGTCCAGGCTGTACCACGAGGAGGAATGCTATACTATGCGCAATCAAATAAGATACCATGCAAGTAAAAATGCATTTGTTCCTAATCTGCTCAAACACGCACATAATGAACAAAAATATTTTACAGCCATGAAACGAAGTCTAAAATTCAATAAACGCTTAGGTAGTACGCAATGGCAGATACGTATGAAGTACAAATATGTTTAATTTTCTGGGTATAGATTAAACAAAGTCTAGCATTTAATGATTTCGTACGTAGTACAGAAAACTTATTTTTTTGTCAGGGTAGTCAGCGTCACTATTGCTAGCACACAGCAAACTAAAAGAATCAATTATTTTATATATAAACAGCTTGCAAAAATGCGTGAGTTGGAACTTTAACCCTACACTGCATGATTTTTTTATTTTTCGTAGAAAAAAATATATGTGTTTGTCAATGTAATAAGAAAACATGGAAAAATATTGAAAAAAAAATTAACTCTAAATTTTCACCCCTTTCTAATTAAAAATAGTTTTGTTGCCAAATGGCTACACCATGCATTCAACAGATAAAAATGATTGTAAATGATAGTCTTGAAATTAGTTCTTCTTTGTAAAAAAAAATAGAGGAATTGAACATTTTGTGCACTGTACTCTTGTAATCCTTTACATTTTGACATTTTACATTATTTTTTATATGTACTTGTACTTTCCGATGATCAATTCTGTCAAATCTGATGTCTTTTGGAGGCTCTCTCGCGCAAGCTTTCTTTCTTTTCTCTTTTTTTTCCGGTTTGTAACTCTAGTTCCTGTGTAGCTAATGGTCTCTTTTTAATACGATTTTATTAACTTCACATGTGGGTTTGTTTGTATGTATGTATGTATGTAACTCTGAATAAAAGATAAAATGTACGTTCTTTGCAAATATAAAAGTAATATATTTAATATTATTTTTAATACTAAAGGCTAAACTGTATTGCATAGTGATGTATTATAAGTACATGTAAACTTAAGTGCGGATATTCAGTAGTTTTGAAAATCAGAGAAAACCCGTGATGATCACAGCGCATTCCAATGTAAAAGCGTATTTTTTAGTTTTTTTTTCAAAACTATATTTTAAATGTTTAAAAACGGAAATATAAATATTATTTTTAATACTAAAGGCTAAACTGTATTGCATAGTGATGTATTATAAGTACATGTAAACTTAAGTGCGGATATTCAGTAGTTTTGAAAATCAGAGAAAACCCGTGATGATCACAGCGCATTTCAATGTAAAAGCGTATTTTTTAGTTTTTTTTTTCAAAACTATATTTTAAAATTATTAATGACTTTACTTGTCCGTGTAAGCACAACGTTTGTGCTAACTGAAATCTAAAATGAACACGTTTTAAAGGCTTTTCCCTATCTATTTTTTGTTTGTTCACTCTGTTGAACATTAACTAAGCATTGATAATTGCGAGGTCTTATAAACGGTAGAACAGCCGAAAGTACCACTTTTGGGTCCGCATGATTATATTATACCTTCCAAAAAGAGAAAGAAGCTAGCGCGAAACATCAACAAAGCACATACTTCATGAACTATAGAGATGAATCGAAGTGTTCTCTGGATGCTTACTGCATAATGTTGCCAAATGGCTACAGACGTCCTAGATTTTTTCCAAATAATTATTTTGATGTAAAACGCATCTTAAACGAAAGATAAATGTTTATTTTATGCATGTTATTTTTTTAAAAGACGAAGAAAAATATTTCATTGTAAAAAAAATTTCAAAACATGGTAGTTTGAGTGATTTTAAGAGCTATCCATATGGATTCATTTAAGAGCATGTAACAGACCAGTGCTGCCATGTATGGAGGATAAATGGTGATAATTGCTTTAAATATACCCAATACTTGCTTTTTATGCATTGAGTTGCCTTATGACTACATTCTGCTATTCATAAGAAGGACAAATTGTCCATGTGCCAATTGCACCATGCAGTGCAGGGTTAATAATGGCAACAATTTGACTACATCTTGTACGAAAGTCATTCTTCCCCCCAAGTTTTAGTGCTTCAGTATAACAAATATAATTGAGTACATCTACTTTTCAACAATAAGGAATTCCTAGGGAATATGTAGTGCTTGTTCAGCTGAGAGTTCGTATGGAGTAAACTGCTGTCGAGAAAGAATTTCTGAAACAGCTCTGCATTGCAAAAAATAAAGTGTTGTTTTTACAGTATAATGTTGGCAGCAGAGGTTCCAGTTTAAAACTGTAAAATGCACAGTAACTAACTAAAATTTGCAATTTACAGTTTATTTGTGTAATATTAGCAATTTTACAGTTTATTACTGTAAAATTAGCAATTTTTACAGTTTGTTACTACAAAATGGGCTGTATTATATTGTAAAACAACATCTATTTTTTACAGTGTGAAGCGACTGACAAAAGTTCCTCTTAGGAAATGAAGCCAAAGCCTTAACGACATCAATTTTTGAGTCTCAGTTAATCGTTGGAAAATGATTGTACGCAATATTAGGACATATATAGTAATGCAGCAAAACTTTGGGTCATGTATTTCTTTTGAATTAGATCTAAATAAAACCTTGCAACTATATAAGTAAAATCCTCATCAAATGACAACGATAAAACTCATTTTCACCATGCTTGATGTGAAAAACCATGGTTACTTTATTTACTCATCGGTTTGACAACAGGTTCATCCAAAGACGAATTTAACAATCGTGGTAAAGACTATACTTATCATTCCATTGATATATTTTGTATATTTATTTTTTTAGTATATCTGAAAATAATTCTATCGATGTTATTTAACATTTGTGTTCTGCTTATTTTTGTCGACAGAAAAATATTTATTGGGTCATTTTCAAAATTTGCTTACATTTGCTGTCCGGAGGTTAAAAAGACGATTTTAAAGCATAACTTATATTTTAAATTCAATGCGAACAATTATTTTCTGCAAGAAATACCCCAAAAAAAATTCTATCACTCAAAACATTATTGAAATTTATTTATTTATTTTTATATAAGTCTTTAAAAATGAGAATCAAGGCAAAAACGCTTGTCAGTGTCCAATTTTTGCAAGTTCAACTATTTTTTTAATATATTTAATTGTATAAAAAAGTACATACAACAAATTATTTTTGTATATTGACTATTAGTGTATGATAGTCCTAATAAATATTGACAATAGTATTTTTTTTCATTAAGAAATGTATGAATATATTTTGTCCGGCAGTTCTTGTCAAGTCCGTTACCCTAAGATTATTTTAGCTAAAAAAGGTATTTATTGCAGTCAAAAGATGTTAACACGTATTCAGTTAACTTAACAAACTAGTGACATAACTATTTCGTACCATTTTGTTTTCCTGAGTCGAGAAGTATTGCTGTGGCATTTCGCACAAAATTTCTTCCAGGTGCGTATTTTTATTCTCTGTCATGTCTGTTGCCAATCATTTTAGTATTAATTTTTACTTTTTCTCAACTTTTACCCCGAAATATTGTTTACTATATAACTCTAAGAAAATGCATATTGTTGTTCAATTTTTAAATTCTACAACCTAGCCATAATTTAACATTTTGGTTGAAATGTCAAGTCCGTTACTGGTCAAATCCGTTACCAAATGTCAAGTCCGTTACCATACAGTTTTTGATCAATATTTCAATGATCAAAAACATCGTTTTAAGCTTCAGGGATGCAAATAATTTCGAATGAAGTTGGTTCTAGGCGCTATGATATAGTGTAAAAGTAAGATTTCATATTGATTTTGTATGTTAATGGACGACAATTTTCCTTGTAACTTAAAGTTTTGCAACAGCATTTGAATACTTAATTATGCATCAAAGTGCACAACCAATTACTTTTTCACACATATAAAATATGGGACAACACATCTGTTAGTGATTCTAAAAGAAAATTGCGAGTTAAAAAAATTACTTAAAAATTTTGAAATGTAAGCATATGGTGAAAATGACCCTATTGCTTTCGAAGATAAATCTGTTTCTAGAAAGGATATAAAAAAAACCTTATAAAAGTATAAGCATTATAGGCCTATTGTTTAAGATAAGCAACTTATAGTTTAGTCCATTTTGTCATTATATGGCTTTTGCACACCAGTACTTTATTCAAATTATAGAGTCAGAAATATTATGCCGTTCCGCTCTATTTTTTCACTTCTTTTACTGACATTTTAATGTCAGATAAATACAGCACCAACAATAATGAGAGACAGCAATAGAGCAGTTTTTACGTTTTAAGCTGTTGATAATGAGATTTAAAGAAATTTCCTTGCACCATTTGCGGGAAAAATTCTGTTTGGATTTAAAACTGACGTAAAGAGTTCTCTCTTCCGTTATTTAAGGGTGTTGAATGCTAAACCTGAGATTATATGTGATTTAAATTCAAAACTACATATTTATTCACATGAATGCATGCAAATGCGGAGTTGGATTCCAAAAGTCCTATGCATAATATAAAAGGAGAGAAACGTAAAATAAAAAATGGATATTTCGCTGATATTTATCACGTTTTTTTTATTTTACTTTGACTCCAAAACAAAAAGTCTAAATATATATTAAATAGTTTCTTCGCTATATTGATGGTACAGACATCGTTTTTACTTTATATGTTTTTATGTTTTACCTAATTAAATTTTAAGTTTTATTTTGGCAAACTTTTTGTTGTGATTTAACTGTAGTACGTTCCTTAATTTATATACAATCAATTAAGAATTTAAACCCTTAAATTTTACCTATTTGTAATTAGAAAAATATATATGTGTGTTTGAAATTTAGAAAAACATGATTGCTAAAATGTAGAGAGAATAAATTTGATGTTATTTTATATTAACGTATTGTGTTTCTCTTTTTTTTGAATGTTGAAAGCAAAATTAATCAACAGAGACAGCAATGCGGCTGCTGTTAGCAAATTGATATTGATATACGAAAAAAACGGTCTTCTTGTAGTAGTTATCTATTTAACGGAATGTTTACGTTCATTTTTCAAGTAAATAGTTAGAACTCATTCGTTGAAAATCCTTTAAAATAAACTCAATAAACTTAAGAAACAGTAATGCAAAACTATGTGTTTGATCGCAAAGCTACTTCTGAAAAAAAAAATAACTTCTGAAAAAAAGTCCTATTTTTCTGAAACGTGTTGCTTATTTTGTTAAATCTCCATCAAGAATAAATATCGTAACTATACACAGACTTTCATATTGAATTTTATGAGAGAATTTTGGTTTACTTAGATTTACTGAGGCAAGAGCTCTTTGCCGCTATGCCACAAATATGAAGGCATATGTGGGGCAAATATGAAGTTTACTTTTAATTTCAGTATTTTTCTATAATTTTCATTTCATACCTGTATGCATAGCAAGTTGATAAGCATTCATTTATTAAGCCTCTTCTTATTTTAAGGCATATATCAACTACTAGGTATTCTTATTTTCGCTTGGTATTAACTACTGACCAGTGTCAATTTTACTTGTTAAAAAAAACTCTTTATCATATTCATTTTATTAATCCGGTTTTTATTACGTCATGGTAGGGGAATAATTTATGTAGCTATTGTAACTGATTAGTTTTCCCTTCGATGAGTTCACTCTAAACTAAACTCATGTTTGTGAAAATTGCAACACCATGAAGGACTTACGCGAATGGGCTGAAATTTCCAGCAAATGCAAAGTAGGGTATAGTATGAAAATGATTAGAATTTTAGATTAGTAGCGCATGCGTACGCTGAGCGCCCTCTGAACGCCGGACTTATCCGAATAACTAGACGGCTGCAGAAAGGCGTGTATGGTCATAGGTAGTTATCTGCTTGTGATAAACGTTAGATCAGACGTTGCTTATGCCTCTTCGACGAAAAAGAGCGAGGTTTCAACAACTTACGGAGTTTGAACGGGGGCGGATCATCGGCCTACGTGAAGCTGGATTGTCTTATCATGAAGTAGGGGCTCGTATGCAGCGTAACAGCAGCACAGTGATGCGTGTTTGGCAGCAGTGGACGAACGAGTGTCGGACGACTCGGAAATCCGGGAGTGGACCCCGAAATGTGACGTCAGCTCGCGATGATTGACACTTGATCCTCATGGTGGTTACCGACCGAACAGTTTCATCTAGATAACTGGCAGCACAGTGGTCAACAGCTACAGATGCTTCATTGTGTGATACATCAATTCGTAGACGTATGCTGCAGCGTGGACTACGCACAAGGACTCCTTTATACAGGATCACCCTCACGCTAAACCATCGCCACCTGCGGCTACAATGGGCCCATTAGCATAAGAGCTGGCGTGCTGATTGACAGTATGTTGTATTTTCTGACGAATCCCGCTTTAATTTATGGTACCATGATGACCGCATTCACGTCCGACGCTATGCCGGTAAACGCCACCTTCCAGAGTGCATTATCGAACGTCACAGTAGACGAACACCTGGAGTCATGGTCTGGGGTGCCATATCATATCACGGATGATTTCATATCGTATCACGGATTGCTACGAATTGTGGGTAACCTGAACAGCAAATGGTACATCAGTGAAGTTCTACGGCCTCAAGCTGTCCCTTTTTTTTTTCAAGGCTTGCCTGGCGCTGTATTTCAGCAGGAAAATTCTTGCCTTCATGTTGCTAAGAATGTTCAACCCTTCCTCGCATCGAAGCAGGTACAGCTTCTTCCTTGGACAGCGTATTCATAGGATATGTCACCGATTGAACATGTCTGGGACTTCGTTGGTCGGCGTCTAGTTCGTTATCCTCGTTCTATTGCTTCTACAGACGAACTTTGGGTACGCATACAAACAGTATAGAATGCTCTTGATCAGGCAGACATTAAAAAATGTTTGACTCCATGCCACGTCGCGTAGCAGCTCTTATTGCAGCGCGTAGTGGCTACACAAAATACTAATTTCAATATTTGTTTCTTGTTTATAGGCTTTCTAAGTTTAATCTTATTTGTACCACTATCACTCAGCTGTGTATTATATTTTATTCAATTATAACGATTACTTCATGGTGTTGCAATTTTCACAAACATGAGTTTATATTAACACACACAAAAATAAATTCTCGAAGGGTCAAGTTCTGATAGTTTTACCATAAATGTTTCACGTACTCAACGTGACAAAACTACCTTGGTTTTGATTTAAACTTATATTTATTCGTTCTCCTTCTAATTGCCCCGAACAAATATGCATCACGTAAATTCAGCCCTTAATTTGCAGACCATGAACATTGTCCAATTGGACATCACAATTAATCTCACGAAATACCAACCTAGTTATCTGTGGATATGCTAATTCCAATGTAATTGCGATTTCAACGCAACGAGATCTTGCCACGCGCCAATTTTAAAGATAAAATTGATGATCTTCTGTAAATACAGTTCAGCCTTTTGCGTTGCATGGAAACCCCTAAAATCAGTGTATGTGCAAAGGAAGCATTCTGTAGTGGAATTGAGAATCGTAATCTGACATTTCCAATTTCATAACATTCCGAATTGGTCGGGTTTGATATGTGAGATGCGCCTTCACTTGACATTTGAAGCGAATTGATACTTCTATGTTTGCGTCAAGAAATTTCATTTAGTTTGTTAATTTAAGCAGCAGAAGGCTTTTTGAAATGTTCGGAAACTATTTTATGAACAAGGTTTATTTACCACTCTTTTGTTGTTATAACATGAACCAAATTATAGTAGAAAAGTCAGGTATTGTTCGAGTTAACATAATACTCTACGAGGGTTTTTTTTTTTTTTTTTCAAGATCCGATAGGCTATAAAATAAAAACGGATGAATATACAAAAAATACTTCGTTATCAAAAGTAATGTCCCCTACAATGTAGGTTTCTCCTCAATATAATCAATCACCTTGACGATTGAAGCATTTGTGAACAAGCTTTATAATACAATCCTCGTAAAATGTTTTCGCCAATGATTGGAAGTGAGTTAAGGCAGTGTCTTTGAGTTTCACGTCCCTTTGGAAGCACGATGCCTTTCCACACCCCAAGCAGGAATCTCCAAGCTCCTGCTTCAGTTCAAAGAACAGATCAAAGTAATTTGGCGCTTGGTCGGGACTAAATGGTTGTTCAAAAATGTCCAATTGAAATTGCTGAAGGAGCCGTTGGATTACACGAGCGCTATGAGGACGGGTATTGCTATGGATCAGAACAATTCCTGAAGTCAACAAGGTCCTTTTTTTTGTTTTGGGGTCTCGAAAGGCGTCGTGCTGCCAAAGTGACGTGGAACTCAAAGACACCGTCACAACTCACATCCAATCATTGACGAAAACATTTTACGAGGAGGGTATTATAAAGCTTGTTCAGAGATATAACAAATACTTCAATCGTCAAGATGATTATGTAGAGAAGAAATGTACATTGAACATTACTTTTGATAATCAAGTATTTTTTTGTATATTCATCCGTCTTATTTTATAGCCTATCGAACCTTGAAAAACAAACAACCCTCGTATTGTACACTCAAAAGCGTTTTGTAAAAATACTATAAAGAAAAGAATTACTTCTTTAAAAACTCTTAAAAATTCCACGATACAAAGAAAAGACTAAAGTAATGAAAAAAAAATACTTAAATGGGCTACTTTCCCTTTTATACACACACACATACATCTAGATTTATATATATAAGGGCAATTCCATCGTTACAGACGTAACAATCGCAGACTTTGAACACAAATAATTCTGGTTTGGGCTGATGAAAGTCTTCAATTTTTTTTCCTGTAGTGTAACTTGATGATGTTTATGTTACATTAAATTTGCGTGCAGATTGCTTAATTACAAAAAAATACAGAAACTCAAAACTGCCTGTTACAGACGTAATTCACAAAACAGCAAAAACTCGACTATGTCATACAACTTACAATATTCCTCTGAATTATACGGAAATTTTGAACTTTTTTTTTAATACGTGTTCTAGAGACTTCAAGCTTTCTAAAACCATAAAGATCGTGTGGATTTTGACTGCCGAATTTGTGAAAAAAATTCATAAACTTGTTACGGACGAAACAAAGTGGTGTTACAGACGTAACATCTCTGATTTGAAAGCAGAAAACTGTATTGTAAAGCAGGAATAAACAAAGATTTTTGAGCTAAAACAATACAGTAGCATTAATTAACACATTATTTGAATATTTTAAGTTATACTGTAACAGTTTTAGAAAATTTGGGTAAGTCTGGAGGAATTGAGAGCATATGCCGATATGTCAATATGTAACAATAAATTAATGCATCTTAAGACAATTATTTCCAAGAAAGATTGACACAAGAAAAGTTTAGAAGGGCCTTCACACAAATTTATTTATTTGTATTCTTAAAATTAATGCATAATGGGGCTGCTACATAAAAAAATCGGGAAAAGTAAATTCCTCCCTGGAATCAGTGATTGATCTTAGGAGAACTTAAAAATTTGAAAATGTTGGATCATATAGCAGAATACTAGTACCAAACTAAAATTTAACCTTCTTGGTGACAGTTGGTCAATTTTGATAATTTTTTTTTGAATGAAAAAATGTGTCCTTTTTCGTCCGACGTTCTCGAAATTCGAACGGCATTTTCGTATTCTGTTCGAAAACAATGCATTTCGCGGGCTTTTGGCAAATTCGCGATGTTAGCCCACCGTTCTTCCAATTTTAGCGTCAGCTTTAAAACATTTTCCTGGGGCATATAAATAATTTTAACTTTTTCTGCAATGGAGTTTGCACACTGAAAAAAGGAAAGAGCGTCGTTGACAAATGCTGTTCTAGATCTTACTCTCTGCCAAACCTGGTGCTTGACTATACCCCCAACTCCATCCACAGCTCCCTTTCCATGTGACGTAGCAAAAAAATGCCAGTTGAGGTATAAATTATAATCAGTTATACCATATGTGTATTTTATTAATCTCAAGAAATAAATTTCAATTACATGCCGACCTAATTAAAAATTTCAAAATCAGAATACCAGAAACTTTAGTACTCGTACCATATTATGCTATATACATGTATTGCTCATCCTGTGCTTTTTACCTATTTAATTGGAAATTTACTTTTGCTACGGACGTAACATAGAGCCATTTTTTATATCCGAAATGTTACGTCTGTAACAGCATTAATTTAAAAACTAAATCAGTTGCAATAGTTTTAACTATGGTGGGCAATTACTCTAAGAATTTGCTAAAAGGACCATTAAGGGTTTTTTTTAATTTTGATTTTTTTGGACGTAATGACAACTTTTGCTTCTTTTTTGTTACAGACGTAACATCAAACTTCTTTTTTTCAAACTTCAATTACACCATTTAGATCAATTCAAAAGAAACTAATGAATGCATATTATTATAGTACCGTCTTAGTAGTTAAAATTGTGCTACAAGTAGTTATTTTTGTTTTTATTTTTCGATGAGAAATATGCATTTGAAAATGTGTTCTTTTTTCTGATTTTTACAAGTTTGTGAATATCGTACTTCCAACTAAGAAAACAAGTATTATTCAAACTCTCACTAAAAAACCAATGCAGGATTCTTAAAATATACATCTTAAGCTTTAAAATGATGTATAACATAGCAACATAACTTCAATATGAATTTTCGACCAATTGGTTTCACTTTTCATGGAATGGCCCATATGTTACATAAATCGCGTGAAGTATAATGTCGAAATGCTTGAATCTGAAGTAAAAGAAAAAAAGAAATTGTATGAAAAAAGAGAGAAATAAATTGCAGAATAAAAGAAAGAACAAAGGAAAAAAGCAGATTTATTATTACGAAGAAGTTATATTTTTAGAATATGTTTTCATATTGAAAATCCTCTTGTGAATAGTTATGGTATCGTTTTTTAAGTTTCTGTTTAACAAATTCTTTTTGTTTTTCAAACTATGCATAGAATTGTAATTTATCTAATGGTATTTAAATTGTATCAAGAAACAAACTCTTACGATTTTCCAGAATTATTCTTTTGCTTGAAAGACGGAAAACGAATTCAGAAAGAATTTTTTCAATGAACGTATTAATAGCTTCTTGCAGAAAAGAATATTTACCGAAAAAGAACTTTCGCTTGGTTTTTCTTTTCTTAAATACCCCAAGAAATATGTTTAATCTCTGGATCGCTGTTTTTATATTTATGCTTTTAAAGCTAAGTTTCGCATGGAAATAAAAGAGAGCACACTGAATTATTTTCTGGTCAAATAATATTCGAACGCCCAGGTTATGCGTGTGTATGTAACCTTTTTTTCGAAAATTTTAGCCTTCTTAATTTTGTTTTCATTAGATTTTAAAAATGCATTTGCATATTTACTGTCCATAATTTATTGTTCGTCATTTATGTTTGCAGAATTCAATTTTTTTTTCTTCAATGTAATTTGATTTTTTTTTAGATAATTACACCTTCTTTTCCCTGTCTTACATCATATTACACATTACCCGAGCAGCTCAGGCGGTACTGCTTAGTAATAATTATTTCGATGAGAAGGCAATAATTACTTTGATTAAAAATGTTTTGATGACAAGTTTTAAATTATAATTTTTTGCAGATGACGCAATAGATGATTTTTAAGAAGAAAAATAAACAACCGAATAAAATCGGAAGCTTCATACTTATGATGTTTAATTTTTTTACGTGTAGCGTATTGAAGATTAAACAAAAAGTGATTCCTCGGCGAAGGTTAACACAATTTATGAAAATGTCAGACTTTCAGGTGCATAACGCAATTATAAAGTATTAGTTTGGCTTAATCTCTATAAGCCACATTTGAAAAAAAAAAAAGATTTGTCTCATTACAGGAGAAATATTTTGATTTTGAACTTGACGGTGCTGTATGGTACGGAATAGGCTTTATGTCGTTTTTTTTTTTTATTTTATTTATTTTTTTAAATTTTGATGTTAGAAACTTAGTGTTTAGGGCCAATATGGCTGTAAGATACCAGTTTTTCTTCGAATGCTGAAGGTTGTAGCTTTGTGTCCTACCGAAGCCCTTGGTATTATTTCCTCTCTTTGTGCATTAGATCTTTCTTGTGCTGTCATATATTTTAGTCAAGATGAAACAACATGAAAATAACATTAGCTCCCAGCAACATGAAAATAACATTAACTAATTACTCCACGTTGATTCTTTTTATCCATATGCAGCTAATTTAGATTTTAAGAAAATGTAGCTCAAAATTGCTTTGGAAAGTTGCAAAACATTCTGGGATAAGCCTTAAATTTAAATCAACGTGTTAATGTCAAAAGATAGTATGTAAAACCATGTTTTTTTTAAACTAGGAACGTTTGTGTGTCCAAGATAAAAGTACTTGCATGTAATACACTGAAGTGACAAAAGTCATGGGATAGCAATATGCAAATTTTCAGATGGCAGTAGCATCGCATAGAACAGGTATAAATGCGCAGTGCTTTTACAGAGCTTTCATTTCTGTTCAAGTTATTCATGTGAAGAGGTTTTAACGTGATGATGACCGCACGACGTGAGTTAACAGACTTTGAACGCGGAATGTTAGTTGGAGCTAGACGCATGGGTCATGCCATTTCGGAAATCGTTAGAGAATTCAACATTCCCAGATCCACTGTGTCAAGAGTGTGCCGAGAGTATGAAATTTCAGGCATAACATCCCACCATGGACAGCGCAGTGGTCGACCGCCTGCACTTAAAGATCGAGACCGGCGACGTCTGCAAAGAGTCGTAAATTCTAACAGACAAGCCACACTGCGTCAAATCACCGTAGAAATCAATGTGGGACGTACAATGGACGTGTCTGCTAGAACTGTGCGGAGAAATTTGGATTTCTTGGGCTATTCCAGCAGAAGACCGACTCGAGTGCCTTTACTGACAGAACGACATCGCTTGCAGCGACTCTCGTGGGCACGTGAGCATATCGGTTGGTCCCTAGATGAATGGAAAACCGTGGCCTGGTCCGATGAGTCACGATTTCAGCTGGTAAGAGCCGATGGTAGGGTTCGAGTGTGGCGCAGACCCCACGAAGCCATGGACCCAAACTGTCAGCAAGGCACTGTTCAAGCTGGTGGTGGCTCCGTAATGGTGTGGGCTGTTTTTTCATGGCATGGACTTGGTCCTCTAGTGCGACTGGACCGAACATTGACTGGAAATGCTTATGTGCAGCTACTTGGAGATCACTTGCAGCCATTCATGGACTTCATGTACCCAAACAACGATGGGATTTTTATGGATGACAATGCGCCATGTCACCGGGCCACAACTGTTCGCAATTGGTTTGCAGAAAATTCTGGACAATTCCAACGAATGATTTGGCCACCTAGATCGCCCGACATGAATCCCATTGAGCATTTATGGGACACCATCGAGAGGTCTGTTCGTGCCCAAAATCCTGCCCCATCAACGCTTTCACAATTATGGACGTCTATCGAGACAGCATGGCTCAATATTCCTGCAGAAGACTTCCAACGACTTGTTGAGTCCATGCCACGTCGAGTTGTTGCACTTCGCCGGGCAAAAGGAGGGCCGACACGATATTAAGAGGTATCCCATGACTTTTGTCACTTCAGTGTATATTAATATGATTATGTAAATGTTAAAAAGTAACACGTGTGATTCAGAGTAACGAGTTCTTATTGAATTGCAAGTATTCATGTTAATGGAGGTCGACAGTAATTTTATCTGAAAAGATAAATACATCGTAGTGTTAGTCGAAAAAAATAACTGTAAAAGCAAATTATCTTAACAACATTTTCTTATTCTAAACACAAAGAATGCAGCTAACAGTGCTAATGGCTTTCAGCTGAATGTTTAAAATGTTACAGCTATAACAAATTAAATCTCTAAAAAATAGAATCTAAGAGGTATTTATTCCCTTAAGTCATAAATAAAGGTTAAAAAAGCAAGATTTCCTCTCACCAGTAGTTAAGTTTATGTCTCACGTTCTGCTTTTTAAGTGTATTTAATCCATCCTCTAGCGGCGTTTTGTTGTGTTTGAAGAAAAAATCCTTCATCCTTCAATGTCGCAGAACACACCGCATTTCTTTCTCGTTGCATTATTTTGTGTTTTGAGGTTCAACACACATCAAGTTACATCGACTTTTTATTGTATCACGTACAGAATACGGTAGAAGCAAACAAACGTGACAAATTTCAGATAATTCAAAAGGTAGGAACGAGTAAGTTAACTTGATTTCAATTTGGTTGGTAAAAGACATTAAAGGCTAGGGGTTGCGCGGTTTGTGTGCTGCGTTTCCCCGAAACGTCGCTTCTCTTTCCAGTGATTTTTTCTTATTATGCATCGTTTAGCGGGGTTTAAGATAAAATAATATCTGCAGGAAACTGGCCTTTTCACTTACGTTGAATGACTTTTTTATCCCTCTTCAACTGCAATCGATAACTCAACTTACCAAAATGGAGGGAAAAAATTTAACTTTTTTTTTTTTTTTTTTTTTTGACCTTTCAATGCAAGCAGCTGTTTCTGTAGGAGGCTTTAGTTTATTATAAAGTGTAAGTTTGCTTCGGATTTTTAAGTGTTACATTTTGTAAAATTGCAAAACTTTTTACTTAACATTTTAAATCGAGTAGAAGCGATTTGTTTTTGTACTGATCCAAATGTGAGAGGGATTAAAAATTATTAACATTTTATGGACGAAAACAAGTATAACGTTTACCTATTTTCCCTCGTCTCCTCTGACATTATACAAATGTAAATACACTACTTTAAAATGAGTACTTGAAATTTCATACAAATATTGCTGCCTGCATCCTGATGAAAGTCTACAGCATCAAATTTAAAATATAATGCTGAAATAAACTTAGGTCTTGACTACGTGCGAGTACTCACAGATTAAGCATTATTATCTTTAGAAGAATATTATCTTTTGAATTTTATTATCATTATTATAATTGTCTGGTATCACAGAAAATTGTCCTTAAGAGACAAATGGTCTTTAAGAGGCATATATAAATCGATCTTCAGTGGTCTATCGAGTTCATAAGTGAAACTTCAACTACTCTTGTCGGGGTTTACTTTTGAGTATAGATCGGTGGGTGTACTAGTTCCTATGTCATTTGTAAATGCTGTCATCAGTTACAGATATAATTGATTATGCTGGCATTGGTTAAGATGTTTACTGATTGCATGATATGAAATATGACTCATTCAGCTTTGAAAATCATACTCCCTTCATGTACATTTAAAGATATTTGAAGAAGATGATGCTTATCCTTTACAGACTCTATTGAGCACTTGTGTTGAAATTTCGTCGTTGTTGCAAAAACGTGACATTGTCTTATAACAACGTCACGCTACATTTTCAGATATTTGAAGAAGATGATGCTTATCCTTTACAGACTCTATTGAGCAGTTGAAATTTCGTCCTTGTTGCAAAAACGTGACATTGTCTTATAACAACGTCACGCAACATTTTAAGATATTTGAAGAAGATGATGCTTATCCTTTACAGACTCTATTGAGCCGTTGAAATTTCGTCATTGTTGCAAAAACGTGACATTGTCCTATAACAACGTCACGTTGTTGGAAATCACGCACTACTTGCAAATTTTGCTTTTTTAGGGGCAAAATAAGAAAACTTTGAAAGTATAGGTAATAAGTTTAGTTTGTTAACGGCTCTACTATGGGGGTCTATGATATTCAATACGAGTCCTATGTAACAGAAGGAGATGAAATGCAAATCAGAAAATTGGTTGCCAGTACTAAAGATTTTTTTCTAGAAGACACAAAACCCAGTTCTTCCAAAAATAAAAGCATTGTCTAATGGGGAGTTAAAGCTTATTTGCGGCATTAATAGCTGGTTTATACAAATAAGGGTAAATACAGGGTGTCCACTCCAATCGTGGACCAATAGCTAATTTCTAAACCGTTAGAGATAAGCATATAGTTTATTTAGGAAAAAATCTCCAAATTACGAAAGGAATTTTGGGTCTATTCAATGTTTTTCAAAAAATCAAATTTTGAAAGAGTTACGAAATTTAAATTTTTATACAGCCCCCCAGTCCTATCAATCATATTTAACAAAACATTCTTGACACTGTAACGTTTAAAACTAAAAAAAAATCACTCTTCTACCACAAAAATTGACCGAGCTATGACGTTTTGAAAAATCAAGATTTTGCATTATTTCATGACGTCATCGAGAGATCGCTTAAGGGACCGTATGCGAAATCATTCAAAATCTTGATTTTTCAAAACGTCATAACTCGGTCAATTTTTGTGGTAGAAGAGTGATTTTTTTTTAGTTTTAAACGTTACAGTGTCAAGAATTTTTTACTAAATATGATTGATAGGACTGGGGGGTTGTTTAAAAATTTAAATTTCGTAACTCTTTCAAAATTTGATTTTTTGAAAAACATTGAATAGACCCAAAATTCCTTTCGTAATTTGGAGATTTTTTCCTAAATAAACTATATGCTTATCTCTAACGGTTTAGAAATTAGCTATTGGTCCACCATTGGAGTGGACACCCTGTATAAAAGTTCACGCACTCTAATTGCAATATTTAGACGTTGATCCACAAATGACCCTCTAAGTGTTACCGTATATCAAAAATGTGGGACATTTCTATTCCATGATGTCCAAAGCGTCTTCTTAGATTGAATAAATTAATATTTAATGGAGCTAAAATTTTATTCATGTGAATATACAATCCAAAGCTTGTACAACATGAAGATTTAGATTACAACTAGATTAATATTAACAAGTATTTAATTTGCTTTGTAAGTTTAAATTCAATATTTTCTTCGACTAATGTCAAACCATTACGCTGCTATCACCGAAGTCTAGAAATTATCCGTAGACTCATTTCCAATTCTTTTTATACGAATTGACGAAAAATGTGCAGAAAAAGAGAGGGAAAAAAAGATTTTCATTTGAAAGTAGCTAACACATCCATGGCAAAGATAATTTTTGCGCCACGGATACCTCTCCCTTTTATAATTTAGTAGCTCGAATTTAAAACTTTTTTTTTTTTTTTATGAGGAACATTCTTCCGAAGAATTTTCCGGGTTTAATTCCATAGCAGCATCGGAAAACATTTCGAGAAAGGAGTAGAAAGGAAAATAAATGTTGGTATTTATTATTATACGAATCCAAGTAAAACTTTTTGGATCAATAAAAGATTTTTCGCGCAAAGATTTACCCACGAAAAATATTTTTTGTAAAGCAATTTTTATTTAAAGACTGTTTTTTATACTATCGCTATGTATTTTTAAAAATGTCATGTATTGAAAGCTTTTTATCAGAAGCGTTTCCCACTTTTTTCCTCTAGTAACACCTGTTTTTCTTTCAATCTTTGGATAAATTTCGGTAGCTAAATTTAATTTGATGTTTTTTTTTAATAGTTTAAAACTGAAAAGAAATTTTTTAAGCTCACATTAAGTATTTAAAAGGAATTTTAGGACATAATATTTTTTTGCAAAAACGTCCCCTCTTTTAATTCTCTCTTAGTAGGGTTGGTTAGGGTAAGTGGGCCCCCTTTTTAGAACAGTTCGTTTTTAAAGCCCTATACAAAAGTTTTAAAGCAAAACAGCTTAAATTTGTTGACTTATTTCATCTTGGACATTATTAATAAACACAAGCTCAGCATTATTTCCTTAGAATTTGCTTTAAATATTTTTAGCTATGGTATTCTTTACAAAATGACGTGGGGGACCCACTTACCCCCTAGGAAGGGGTAAGATAAGGGGGGACCTTGATAATACTTTATGGTTTTCTTTAATGCAAGTTTCACAAATACATAGTTACAAGTTTTGCAATTTTGTAACTGAACCATCAATTTCTTCTATGTCTCCATAATTATCTTTCATTTCATCGTAGAAATTGCTTCATCAAAACTGCGTTTCATTTTTAAATCATCATTATTATGAGGGGGCCCACTTACCCTAATAGAGAAAAACCACGAGGTAAGTGGGACCCCTCCCCTTAAACACCTATTAATAATACTTTGCTTAAAAAAATTTGCATGCAACTTGGGTCATAATACTACAAGTTGCATGTATTGCAATGTGTACTTTAGGTTAAACTCTACAACAAAACTTGATGAACATAGAAAAAATAATAAAAACTAACATTGAAACACTTCTTTGAAAAATATTGCTTGAATTCGCAAAAAAAAAAAAAAAATTTAATTTTTTTGACATAAATTATATGGTCCAAAACAAAGTTCCATGAAACCCAAATACATGCAAAAGCAATCACTGTGATGCAATTTTACATGATCGTTACAAAAAAGTATAAAAACCATACGCGCATTTTAGTTTTAAGGGGGGTGGCCCACTTACCCCAGTGGCCCATTTACTCGAACCAACCCTACTCATTTTTACGTTTCATCTGAAGTTTTTTCAATATATTTTCTAATGAAATTCATTTTTTCCCTCGGAAGATCAAAATTCTTAGATTTCTTTACATATATCTCAGTAACTTTCCGGGGGGAGGGGTTCGATCTAGAAAATATTAATGGACGAGCCCAATGTGAGTGGAATAACTACATTTAAAAAGGTAAGAAAACATTATTCCACCTAAAGAGAAGACCACATCGTGCAAAAGACTATAGACAGGTTAGCAAGAGGATCCATTTATCTGGATTTTTATAAGAACTTATAATATATGATTAAAAACTTCCCACAGTTAAAGAAAAAAGTTCAAGTAGAGTGTGGAACGTTGAAACATTTATTAATTTCATGTTTTCTAGCAGTGAGAAGTAAATAAAACGAGATAAATAGAAGATCAGGGCTTGAAATGTTGTCTAAATCAAATGATTCGTTTAGTATTAAAACCAGCACTATATATATACACTGCTCGACATTGAAAATGCAACACCAAGAAGGAGTGGTCAGAAATTGATGAAATTTGGTAAGAAGACAGAGACAGCATGGAACAATAAGTGATGTTTATTTCAAAATAAATAAGCAAAATTTAGAGCGAGGACGGCGTCGGCTCAGTAAGAAGTAGGACCACCGCGGACAGCGATGCACGAAGAAACACGTCTAGGCATGGAGTCAATAAGCCTGCGGATGGTGTCCTGAGGGATGGCACTCCATTCCCTTTCAACCATTTGCCACAGTTCGTCCTCTGAACGAGGCAGTGACAGGTTCTGCAAACGGCGTCCAATCACGTCCCACACATGTTCGATTGGTGACAAGTCAGGAGAGTATGGTGGCCAGGAAAGCATCTGTACACCTCGTAGAGCATGTTGGCTGATTCGAGCACTGTGAGGCCGGGCGTTATCCTGTTGAAAAATTGCATTTGGCAGACCCTGAAGGTAGGGGATTGCCACCGGCCGCAGTACATTATCTACATATCGTTGGGCCGTCATAGTGCCCCGAATACGAACTAGAGGTGATAAGGCATTGTATGCAATAGCGCCCCAAACCATTATGCCACGTTGTCGCGCTGTGGGGCTTTCCATAGTTACTGCCGGATTCGATCTTTCTCCACGTCGACGCCACACACATATGCGATGACTATCGCTGGACAAACAGAAGCGGGATTCATCTGAGAACACTACGGTTTGCCATTCTGCCATCCACGTCGCTCTGGTCCGGCACCATTCCAAAAGTTGGAGTCTGTGCTGTGAGGTCAATGGCAGTCTTCTTAGCGGGCGCTGTGATTGCAGGCCACGTGCAACCAGTCGACGGGAAATGGTTCTGGTCGACACAGGAACATCCAGGGTACCTTGCACGTGCTGCAGAATCGACGTACAAGTGACTTGCGGGTCCGCCACAGCTTGTCGGTGAATCCGTCGATCCAAGCTGTCTGACGTCACTCTGGCTGCACCTGCACCCCTCAATGTGGCTACATTTCCTCTTTCCAACCATCTCCGACACAGCCGATGCACAGTGCTTGCATCCATGTGGGTATCAGCTGCAATTTGACGTATGGACCAACCTCCCTTTCTCAGTCAGATCACCATACCCCATGTAAAGTCGTCTATATGCTGGAAGTGTCTTCGTTGAGGACGGCGTGGCATTTCCTCCTATCACACGTATCCTTCGAGACAAAAACCAAATTTCTCCGATAATTAGTCTGGCAGAAAAACCAACATGAACATAGCCCACTTTTCAACTTCATTCTCTTATATCTTACTTCACGTGCGTCGGAGAGCTGCGCATTTCATATCATTTGCATAACTCAGTGACGTGCGTCTACGGTAAAATTTGCATGAATTTCTGACCACTCCTTCTTGGTGTTGCATTTTCAATGTCGAGCAGTGTATATATATATATATATATATATATATATGTAATATATTATGATATATATATAATAAAATATATATATATAATATATATATATATATATATATAATATATATAATATATGTAATATAATATATAATATATATAAAAATATATATATATATATATATATATATATATATATATATATATATATATATATATATATATATATATATATATATATATTATTTTACAGCAGATACAAAAACCCATTCAAATTCCCCAAGTTAAACCCATGGATGTTAAAGGATTTAAGCTTTGAAAACAAGATATGGTCATCCTTTCCACCTCGAGGTAAACAAAAATTGAGTCTGGCAACAATAGAAAAAATAGAATAAGACTTTTAATTTTAAGATGAAGTCCACTGTAAAACTTTTAGATTTTAGGCCAAATTGTAAGCATTTATCTTAATTTTGTAAATAGTGTTAATAAACTTCTTTTTTGATGTAAGCTCCATTTCCACAATGTCATCCACTTGAATATAACAAAAGATACCAAGTAGACAACCGCCCAAATTATCAAAAAAACATGTTTCACAGATGTAATAGATGTAATATTAACTAGATACTCAACAAAGAAACCTGTCCATGAGCAACCGAGATGCAAGTAGTAGACAGGCATGCGTCCGCAAAGCGCATGCGCGCTGCTTAGCACAGGCGCGCGAACAACTTTTGCGTTAGACAACTTAGATACAAACAACGGTGCTTCCTCGTATATATATATATATATATATATATATATATATATATATATATATATATATATATATATATATATATATATATATATATATATTTATATATATATATATATATATATATATACGGTTCGTTTTTACTAATTGGTAGCATTGTCTAATTAATTGCGGATAAAAATATTTCATATAAAGCTTTTTTTTATAAGTAAGTTGACTTTTTTTCGCGCATAAATTCTAACTAAAATCAAGTGGATCTCAATTTTCTGCTACCTATTAATACTGTAAAATCAAACATGTGAGTCAAATGAGCAATTTATTAAGGTAATGTTGTTGGTGTTATAGTTAACACGTAAAAATATTAAAAAGCGGTTTTTTTTTAGTTCCGCGTTCGCATTCTTGGCTTTTCTAATTTTTTTTTCCTTCTCATACATCTTTAATGTATTTTCAATTACTGAATTTGCATTAGGTTTCACATTTTTTGCCATTTTGAATCATATTTTTCGTAATTCGATTCCTGAAATTGCACTCATTAAAATCATGCGGGTTTTTCCTTACAAGGTTTTTTTCAATTTAATTTCATCCGTTTTTTATTCTGATTTCAAGCAAAACATTCACAGTATTTTTTTGCAAGGCGAAAAAAAGCTCGCATTCTTTAAATTTTTAAAAACTGTGGCTCAGTAACCAAAAAAAGAAATTATGATTCCAATGCCATCCTTTTGATACATAACGACACATTAGCCCTAACACACTTTTTTATGCTCCCTACTAACAATATTAAATCAAAATTTTCTACGCATCAAGAGACAAACCTTAGAAACAAGAATGGAGAATGCTTGGATAAAAACTCGTTTTTAATTTTGAACTGAGTAATACGGTAATATTCGCGCATATTAAAATTTTTATTGAAAATATTTTATGGCGAATGATCCCATTTCTCTCTTGGAATTCTCTTACGGTGTGTAGCTTTAATACATTTTTTGACTGCTTTGTGTATGCTTAGCAAATTTAGGGACAAGTTTTGTCAAGTTGTAAAAAAAAAAAAAAAAAGCTAAGGAAAAGTGATAAAAGGTAATTAAATTAATGAAATGATTGTGCTGATGAGAATTTAGCAAAAAATTATGACAGTTAGAAAACGGAAATGCATAGTTAAAAATTTGAAAGAAAAAATTCAAACCTGAAAAGATGAATCTTCCACCAGCATAAGAATCGGACGTTATGTTCCATATGCATAATATGTGGAACGAGAATTGGCGTCTCAAAGCCAAATTAATTTCCCCCTTTCAGCGCTTTTCCCCTTATGGTTGTCATAGTTACGGCACTATGGATTTTTTCCACTTAACTTTTGCAACAGTGGTTAAACTGAAACGATTAAAATTTCTTTGTTCGGAGACTGTATTTTCAGTTGAAAAATCAACGCCAATAAAGCACAACTTTTTCATAGAAACGTGTGCTTTATTTATGTACGTCTAAATTTGTTAGAAAACGTTTAGAAATAACTAAGATATGATTATATAAATAAAAGCTCAAACTTAATTCGATAAACATAAAATAAACCAAACGCCTCAACAGCAGTGCATAAAAAAAGAGTGGAGCTGTTTTCTTTCGTACGGTTTCCATGGAGACAACGCGAAATTTCTAAACTTGATGCTCCTATTTTAAAGTAACAGAGTTATAGAATTAGACGGATAGATACGCGAAAATAGAAACGACTGGTCTTGAAGAATACAGTGAAACATCTGAAAGGTGGGATTGCATAAAGTACATTTTGTATGTCTGTGTGTGTGTGTGTGTGTGTGTGTGTGTGTGTGTGTGTGTGTGTGTGTGTGTGTGTGTGTGTGTGTGTGTGTGTGTGTGTGTGTGTGTGTGTGTGTGTGTGTGTGTGTGTGTGTGTGTGTGTGTGTGTGTGTGTGTGTGCAGGCTCCATTAATCATGTTCTACATTTGAAAACAAATGAGCAGGCTGTGGAAGGGGGGAAATATTACTTTAAAATAAAAGGGAGTGCTTGAAAACATTGATAAGGGATGTTATTTGGATATACATCTAACATATTCACTAATGTATGTCATTTTAAGAAATTGGATTTTTTTTAATGACACTATGAATTAGTTTTCCATACGGCATTTTATCCCAAAGGTGTCGGTCACCTTACTCCAAGATTTCGGTAAAGCTGCCAAAATGCAAAAGTTTGGAAAATATTAATTTTTTAAAGAAAAGAGTAGTTTCTCAAAGCAAAAAAGTATATTTTTACTATTCATTAAAGTGCATTCAATGTTAATAAAATGGTTAATTAACAAAAAACCAATGTCGTTCTTTGTATAAAATAAAGATTAAAAACTATAGAATATTTTCCTAATCTACCCTAGAAGAAAAGGTTATTTTCCTTGGTTTCCTTTTTCTGTTCTTTTTTTTTTTTTTTTTTTTTGACATTAACTTACTTTTTGTATGTTTTCATTTTATGCCACCCTTCAGAAATTGCTCATAAAACTAATAATTCATTTCTCCTGGAAAAAACAACAATTTTTAA
>JAXGGA010006384.1:0-70361 GCA_038373865.1 Uloborus plumipes
GTTATTTCTCAAAACGTTAAGAAATAACTGAGACATGAGGATATAAATAAAAGCGTAAGCTTAATTCGATAAACATAAAATAAATGAAATGCCTCAAGTGAAAGTGCATAAAAAAAGAATGGAGCTGTTTTCTTTCGTACGGTTTTCATGGAGAAGACGCAAAATTTCCAAACTTGATACGCCTTGATACGTCTTTGAAACAACTGAGTGACACTTATGCTGTGTTGCGTAGTACCAAGGTTTCACTAGATAGCGTCTTATAAAAGTAGTATCGTATAAAACGTTATCGAGTGAAGCCTTGGTAGTACACATATTCAATTTAGCCCTGTTTCATTAACCGTTTAGAATTTAAAACAATATTTCAAGAATGTGTGAGAAAAAAAACAGACAGTAAAAAAGTAGTCCCAGTTACAAATGCTACTTAAGTCTTTTAAAGACTCAAAAATCATACTTCTAAGTCATCAAAAAAGGATTCATGCTAAAATTCTTTGTTTCTATTTTATCTTACTACTTGTATTGTATTACTTTTCTTGGTTCGTAGACCATTAAAAGATGAAACAATTTTCTTCTTCAGAAGTAAGATATGAAGTCAATATTTGCTACTTAAATAAGACCCTTGAGTAGCACTGCATAAAATAACATGCTTTTCCTCAAATATTTGGTTTTAAATTTTTCTAAGTTTAGTTTTTTTCGTTAGTCTTGCGAATATATTCTGTTATTTGTCTAAATTGCTGAGCTTTTATACACTGTTAGAAATTTCATCGTGAAAAAACGGTGAAGTGACCGGCAGCAGACCGGCCGTCTGATTAACCGTAGAAACAACGGTTAGGTATGTTAAGTCTCCTTTACGGTTTTGAAACCATTTCATACTAGAACGGTTGAAACACCGTCAATGAGAAATTTGACGGTTTTGTAACCATTTACGACTATTTTGGTTTAATAACCGTAAATCGGAAATTCTACGGCTTAGTAACCGTTTACAACTATTTTGGTTAAATAACCGTAAATGGCAAATTTTATTATTTTGTAACCGTTTACAGCAAAAATGGCTTAAAAACCGTAAATGGGAAATTTTAGAGTTTTGTAACCGTTTACAACTATTATGGTTTAAAAACCATACATAGGAAATATTTTGGTTTGAGAACCGTTTGTGATTAGTACGGCCAACAAATTGTAAATACGAAATAGTATGAGTTTGTCGCCACACGAGAAATAAATCAAAAATCCATGAATGCTCAGAAAACCCTCATTGAAGGTACTCGAGAACTTACCACAAAAAGTAGACCCCCTCCTGTCTCATTGCACTAAATTAATAAATTTTTAATGACACCATCATGTGAATATAAGCTTAATCAATCATCATGGTTGGACTTGCCGAGGTGGCACTACGTTGCAGTACCTAATTCTTTAGTTTTTTTTAATGCTTTCCAACATTGTCCCAGCATATCTTTAACAATAATAGAGAAAAATTAAAATGTAAGAAAGTATTAAGTTATTGGAGGGCTCAAAATAAACCTTAACCAAGTCCATAAAAAGCTTCTTTGTGCTGCACAGATTTAAAATTAATAATGAAGTTGCCTCCCAACACTTTTAAAATTAAGAAAAAAAAAATCTGAACTACAGTTTAATTATTGCATTCAAGTTTTATACAGTTAGAGCATGCTATTAAATTTGGTAAATAATGAGATACAGGTCCTTAGGAATAGGCAATTTTTCAGTGTTTCTTTTAATAAAGCAGAAGTATGTTTCATTCATTCATATTTTTACTTTTGATTGTTTATTCCTTTAGTTGTATTGGGATTGCTTATTACTCCTCCAATAACTGACTTGTCCTTAAATCTGTATTTGATTATTATAATTAACATATGACTCATTTTTTCCTTTGAAAGTCATAATGAAAACCTTTTACTAGTATACTATTCAAAAACCTGAACTATTAGAATTCAACAGGAATTGAATAAATTTTGCAGCAGATGTAGTATGCATTTCACTTTTCTTCCCCGTCGAGTAAATAATCTACACGTACATCAAAGAGCACTCATACTTTGTTACAGAGTGCAATTAAACACACTTAAAATTACACTTAAACACACTAATGATACTGAAACTTAATGTGGATATCTCATTTATTTAAGATTTGACACAACAGAAAACAATATTTACAAATTTTAAACACAAAGTCTGTAGAAAGTTTTTTCATCTAGTGTTATGACAAAAACCAGAAAAAGTGGCAAAAAGTCATTGTGCGGAAAAGTTTTTAGCATACTTTTAACCGTTTGAACTGTACAATGAAATATAGTTAAAAATATTACAATGATTTGTTAGCGCATGTCATTGACTCGACTGTCAAATAGGTTGATTTTTTTAAGGAAATTAAAATTTTTATGTGAACTCATGATGAACTTTTCTTCCAATTCTTCTTTCGGCCTTTGACCCAGGTTTATCCCCACAAAGCACCTGAAACAGAAGTTGAAATCAAAACACAAACTTAATAAACAGTATTTTAGAATTGTAAAATCAGCCAATATAACAGCAAAATCACTTTTTATTTATAAATGTTGAAATACACTTTGCTGTTTCTCATAATACAATTTTACTTTTTACACTAAATAATTCTAGTAGAAATGTTCAGAAATGTAGTTGTGTGATTGGCAACATTAAAGGGCTCTTCACTCCAGATTCTTTCTTTTACTTCTTTCTCTTCCTATAAGCCAGTTTTTAAGGTCACTTCTTTATTCACACATTGAAGTGTGTGTAATTGAGAAAAAACTAAGTGGTTATCTGTGCTACAGCAAAACAATTTAACAATACAGTAAACTACCTAAATTAGTTCTTTTTAAAGGAAGAGGATAAAACCCCCACACAACAGTTTGAGTATCAAGAGCTAGGTTGCTAATTACTTCCGAAGTAACTCCGGAAAACGCTAATGAATCGGTAACTCCATGAAATAAATAGCTCTTATACTTCTGAAACACATTCTTCAGTTGACGAGATCTACATATGTTACATAATAGAAATGTAGTTGGGACTGTTACCAATTTCCTCATTGGGCGAGTGGATTTTTATTGTAATATAGGATAACGGCACCAATCAGACATTAGGGTGACTCAAAACAAAAAGTGAAGATTAATATTTTTTGCGCATACCCTCTTATTTTTTTCCCTTTATGTCAAAACACGTGTAAAAAAAAGTTTCATGCATTTTGAACAATGGCAACCCGTACCAACTTAAGTCTAAAAGTGTGAAACAGCTATTGAGTATTAGGCTGAATCGATATTTTTTTTTTTTTTTTTGGAAATTCAAAATTTCAAGTTGATAAAAAGTTACCCCTATAGCCCTCCCAAATGTACTGCAAAAACATTTATACAAATTTTAAAATATTTAGGTATCCCACACAAGGTCTAAATTTTCTCATTTTCATCAAAAAATCTATTTTTTTCTTTAAATTTTTTTTGCAAAAAAAAAGTAAAAATAAATTTCTAACATATTAAGTTGAAAATTATTTGCGACAAGGCAGGTAATTAATGTTATACAAAAGCTTTTGCTCTCATGCAATATGCAAGTCTCCCAAATAGTGCCAGAAACAGTGTTGCCAACTTAGCCCTTTAGAGGCTAGATGTAACCCTTTTACAGCTCATTCAGCCCCTAGCCCCAAATCTAGCCCTCAATATGTCTCAAAAACGCATATCACATAATCGGTTCAGCCCCTTGCTGTTGAAATTAACAAAATCTAGCCCTGGCCTCCTTTTTTAAACATGATTTAGAGCCCCATTCATTTTAACGAGTTGGCAACACTGGCCAGAAATATGAATTTTTACAAGATTAACTCATGTTTTAATTTTAACTATGCTGTTGTTTTGTTATCTAATTGCATTATCATTAATAACAAATAAGTAAATAAGAAAAAAAGATTATTTTTGTTCAGAAAGGGATGCTAATTGCTTACACTACTACTTTACACTGAAAATGGTTCCTTAAACTCTCGATCAAGTACTAACATATTTTGTTTTGTATCGGTTTTAAATTTTCATTATCAGATTTCAAATTTCAGTAAAGTTTCTCAAAATCTCCTTATCTCGAATTTTTTTCCGTCCAGTGAAATTAGAGAGAAACAAGTTTGACTGTACTAGTTATATGTTCTTGGGAATTTTAAGAGCTTTATCTTAAGATTTATGAAAAATCCCAATGGCGAACTTGATGAGTGGCAAACAATATGTAGAAGTAATAATAGTCACTGCAGAAAAAAAGTGTATTGACTTCAGATAAAAAAATGCCTTGTTGAACCACAAAATCAGCCTGCACAATATTATTCAATAATTTATTCACTTCAAATAAAATCCATTTTTGCAATTAGATTGATAATAGCAAAAAGAGATTATTGCTACATCATTTTAAATTTTTGCTTAAATTTTTATTTCTTTATCTCGTTCTTAAATGAAGCTTGACTAAAAACTTTAAGGTTTCTTATTTTCATATTGGAACAGAATGAAACAAACTAGAGAAATACAAGGAAAATAATAAAATATAAATAGTACCTGAGGAAAAATTCCAAAGTGCAGGCAAATTCTGACACAGCAAACCAAGAAGCAACCACGGCTGTGACGTCTTTGATGGATGAGTTGACAGGGATGCCATCAATAGTCAGCATGAACTCCTCACATTCTAAGTGGAAGTACCTTTTTTGAAAAAATACATATATTAAATACACAAAGATAAAAAGATGTAGGCATTTTTAATATTTTTAAAACTCTTTCAATTTTTATAAAACTCCAAAATTTTGAAGATGAACGAACAAAAATAGGCATAAAGAACAATTTAACGATCAGAAAAAACGTCCGACAAAATTTTCATTAGCTTTACAATTATTCATTAACAGTCATCATGGTCATGGGGGGGAAGGGGGTTGCATGCTCGTGTAATCTTTTCAAACCAATAATAACTAAAAACAACCACAAATTGATTACATACCTTTTCCAACAAGACACTGATGCTTGGGCAGGTGAGGGGATGGACACCGTGAGGATTGAAGACCTGTAAGAAAATTACTAAGTAAAAAAACTTGACTACATACATATTCAGTCCAACTATTTTGACAAATAGGTGATTCAGTTTAAAAAATGTTTTATACTTAAAATCATCAATAATGATCAAGAGTAGAAATAGGAATGAATATAGTTGACCAGCTATAGCTGGTTAGTCGCTTTGTTGAATCAAAATTGTTTAGAACAAACATGTTTCACATAAGCTTGGCTACTGTAATAGTAACCAACTACAAATTGCATAGCTAAAGTTTATTTAGCACTCTCTGCAGGAATGGCGTGGGAGACATTTCATTTCACACCTCCAGGGTCCCCCGTACCTACCACAGCTTCGTGGTTTAACCGGGATAGGGCCCTGAAGGGCGCTCTGTTCTTAATTTTGAACCAGAACCTAGGGTCGAGCAAACCCTATCGGCTGGGATCGAACCCGGGTCCCTCCGGACACGAGTCCGATGCCTTACCGATCGGGCCACCACGGCCCGGCGTGGGAGACAGAGGGATTAAATATTACTAACATGGGGAAAGCACCATGATGGGAGGTCACCGTGACCGGCCAAAAATTTCATTTAACAAATTGCCGATTCAGCGAAATTGGGACCATACGTAACTAATTTTCTGAGGCCCAAATGCCCCTTTTCATTAAATTTTACCAATTGGTAAATTCAGAGTTTCTGCCCCCCTTCTAAATTTTAAGCTGCAACGATTCTGATTACCAATTCTAAAAATGGTAGTTTATACAGGTGCAGACTATTAGAGTACCTGATAAAAATTGGTCCAGTACTGAGTGTTTGGTATGTCACTATTTTTTTTACAAAAATGTATGAGTATTGAATTTCAACAATTACTACGCATTGATAGAGTACCGAGTACATACGGAGTACTAAGTGTAGCAACAGTTACAAAACAAGTATTGTTATTAGCAAGCAGTAGCATACATTACACCCTCTCAGTTTCTTCCTTTCCAACCAATTCCCCTTGCGGCCCAATTCTGAGAGCATAATTTTGAGACCCACTAACAAGTACTAATTGCGCAAGTAAAAATCTGATGAAAAATAGACGTCTAATCAATATGCATGATGAATAAAGGTGTATGTGCAGATTCAATAAACAGTGAAACTTTGACAAGTCAAAGTTGCAAGGAATGAGAAAAAAATTAAGAGTTATTGAAAAAGAAAGCAAAATTATCAAATTAAACAGAATACTACCGCTGAAACGATTAAATTTATAATATGAGTAAAAAAGTTACTAAGTAATGGATCAAATATGTTACACATTTTCTACAACAACCTTTCAGTGATTATATAAGTTCAAGAGTTTGTATATGTTGCAAAACTAATTTTTACTTATGAAACTGCTTTTTCGCGAATGATTAGCTTCCTTCACTTATTTTACCAATGCTCCCTTAGGTTCTGGACATACATGCTGTCTAGTAGGCATTTTCAGTTCGGATTAAAATTTTCATCAGCAATCACTTGCAGATGATACTCTTCAATTTTGTTATTTATGAAAGTGCTTCACTGCATAATATTTTTGACAGACTATCCTTCTTAGCTATGGCAGACACTTCTTTAATTTATTCAACTTTTTCGTGCAAGTTAAAAATTTAAAGTATTTCCTAGCCATTAAAAAGTTCTATGTTAAACGTTGAAATAGCACCATAAACACTTGCTTTGGTTCTTTTGGAGAAAAGCGACTTCGACTTATCGAGTAGCATAGCAAGGAAAATTTTATGACGGTTATGATATTAAATTTGGCTTATCGAATATTTCGACAATGAAATTCGGCTTACTGAAAATAAATAACATACATTCTCCATTCAGTTAGATGGGAATAAATCTATTCACTTCAGCTAGTCGAAGTTTTCGATTCGTCCAAGTTCAACTTACCAAAGTTTCAAGTAGTAAGTTTTTCATCAAAATCTCCATGAACGAATCACATCTTGTTCAAACTTACAAACCGCTTGTGGCACGGAGTAGAAGCTGTTTGTATAAACCCATTTCATCATACTAAGCGATTTTGAATTTTCAGACTTCACCAAAATTAAGTTAAAAATTTTTACTGTATCAAGAGTTCTTTTTTTTTTTTTTTTTCAATTCTGATTCAAATTATTAACAGCAAGTGCGTCTGATATCTTACAATGTGTAAATTGAGCTAAGACAACAACTGATCAAATTCTTTGACCAGTTTTGGGAGTTTCATACATTTTTGTTGTGCAGTATTTAGAGAAAAATCACACACTCACTTTGAATAGAGTAAATTCGTTGTATGATCGTCATTTCTTCACGAAAATGTTTTTCGCAAAACGCGTTTTGTCGGCTCATGATTGACCCGCGGGGTAACGCGAAGCCAGTTTCTTCGACGAATCATCTTTAACACATAAATGATCGGGCATAACTTAAATTAGAACATAAATTATTCAACTATGTTGAAAAGAAAGGGCCACAAACGAATCGCACATAAAACGATGTAAACACACACAGGCATGCTAGCAAAGGAACTAGGCTACGGTTAAAGCGAGGCCACGATTAGCGTTTAGTTTAGTGCAACTAGAGTCCCTATAGGAACTCGAAGTGCAACAACATGCAACAGTAATCAGTAACTTAACATATATTAATCGTGAATTATCAATTTTAAAACAGACTAATATTTTGTTTTTTCCCAAACTCTTGTAATTGAAATCAAGATTTTAGAATAAGTAATTAGAATAAACATTGGATTTGCTTTCAAATATCAAACTATTATTCGACATACGAACTTTCACGGACAATGGATTGAATGTTCAAATAAAAAAATACTAAAAACCTGATGAATCAGAACAACATTTACCTTTCCAGCTTTTTTTCAATGGCTGCCGCGATCAGTCTGCTTTCTAAAAAAAAAGAACAAATATTATTCGGCGTATAACTTGAAGGACGCTGAATTCAATGTTGAAATTACAAAATACTTAAAATCTGATACATGAAAAAATAGTTACCTTTTCAGCTTGCTTCTATAATGGCTGACGATCGGCTTCGGTTCGATCTTCGTTGTTGAGCAACATTACTGCTTTGGCATTTGGCGGGCTCTGAGCTAAATTCCTATTGGCTTTCAGCATAGATGGCGCGTTACGGATTCTGGTGAATTTACGGTAGATTAACTGTTCGAGAAGAAAATAGTTAACTCGCCGTTTTTCTCAGCGTTGACGGTTTGGAAAGCATCTTATAAATGGTTATTTGACTGTTGCTGGGTGTATACGGTAAAATGACCATATTGTTTAATGTTAATTAACCATTTTTTCGGAGAAATTTCTAACAGTGTAAAACGTAATGTTTAACAATTTCAGAGAATACATTTTCTATATTTTTTTTGACGAAGTGTTACTTACACAACAAAGAAAGATTTATTTAAAAAAATAATTTAACATAATAAAAAAAAATCAATTGGAATGTATATCCTTGTTTACATCTGAGCAATTTTTTGAACCTTTGCACTAGCTATGGGTTAAAATAAGCTTTGTCAAAGCTTTAGAATTACTTGTGTCACTTATTGTACTTTACTCAGCTAGGCTGTGGGGAGATCAGTTTTTACAAAAGAGTAAAGTTTTATGCAAGTGAAAGTTTTATGGAATTATTGAGGGTAATATGAAAGGCAATAGAATGAAATAAAATAGAATTTTATCTTCGTTGAAAAGCAGCGATTTTTAGGTAATATTGTAAATTGCTTCAAAATTTGTCAAGGCACCCTGTAGTCAGTTTCATTCAGTAGCCTAATTTAGCAGATTTGCTGGAAAGGAAATGAGGGCTCTCATGTCAGCCCCCCCCCCCCCCACACAACTACATATACATAAACATCATTCCAGAAATCAGCAATTATACCAGTTGCAAAGGATTACATAAAAAAGATAGACTTTTTGAAGCACTTCAATCAGAAGCCTTAATCTACTTAAATATTTCCATAATTTGCTATGAAAGAAAATAACGTCAATTCGTTTGTTTTATCTTCTGTTCTTTACATTCTTTTTTTTTTCTACATCATCTGCATTTGAGGGAGCGGAAATTTTATAATGGAAGAAATTTAAAACGAAAAAAGAGACTCTTGAAGTTAAGCGCTAATTGATAATTTAAAGCATGGAATGGTGTTTCAGAAATGCTTGTTGTTATGTATCTTATGAAAAAGCTATTGCTCTTGAGACCAAATATGTTAAGCTGTTGAATGAGAAAGTGAAACCGAGGATGGGTAAAAGAAAAAAAATGTCTTTTAGTAGGTCCTTTCAACTTACGTAACTAAAGTTTTTTTTTGAGGCCCAGTGCAATTGCTTGTATGTGTTGGTTTGAATTTTTTAACTTTGAAGCAACGAGACATTTTAGTTTCGATTGCAACTGATTGCTTTAAAATGTATAGTAAAAGCTGTGAGTTTTCTTTATTATGCCTACATTTCGTTAAATAGAAAAAATAAACAAATGGAAAATACAGCATATAATTAAGAGAGAAGGTAGTTAAAAAACTCTCGAAGACTATTTCAATAAAAACATTTATCGTAAGCTCTTGTTCAATAGCATTGTATTTGTTGACATAAATATTATTTTTTAACTAGAGTTACCGCCACGGCTTTGCCTGTGGTAAAATTTAAAGGATTTTCGCTGTTGTCACTGTATCCATAATGCACGAATTAAAAAAAAAACTAAGTGCAGTTCCCGCTTGGAGAAACTTACCATGCTTAACAAAGACTAATCTTTTTTAGTTATTTTCAAATTAAGCGAAATTCTAGTTTCAGCTAATGGCCTTTTTATTTACTTGATTTATTTTTAATTTTAGTTAGGATTTATTTTCTCAAGATCAACATCATTGATCAGACCCAAAGTCTTACAGCGGTATATACGTTTGCATGACTCATTTTATCATTTTTAAAGCATTTTTTTAAAACGACCATTCTGTTGTAGCATACGTTAAAGATAGATCCAACTATTTCTAGATTAACGATTTTTACTTAATTGTGTTTTCTTACACTAATCCTTTAACATTATTGGGAATGCTAAGACTGTTTTCTTCAGTAAAGCCAATTGCTTATTCTACCAAACATTCGATTTGCGATTGCTTAATTCATGACCGCCACTAGTTAAAGGTATTTGTAACCAATGCGTTTAATTGCATCGACTGAGATGCTCAACTAAGCTTGTTAAACTGACAGAAGTATGGACGGAGCTAAATTTCAGTAGTCACATAGCAAATGTGGTTTAAATGTGGTTTTAGGGGAAATATCAGACAAGTAACGTTTTAGTTTCATATAAACCATATTTTTATCATTAGTTAAAACACCAGTAGATGAATGTCGGAAAAAATGTAGGAAGTTTTTGCGGAAATGAACAACTCTCAAATTCAAGCAGTAAAGTACTGTCCTCAAGCGACGGCGAGACAGAACTACACGCAATTTACCGACAGTCCAGTTATGGCATAAAGAGATTGCTGTTTCATCCTAATTTGTACTCATCAGCTTTGTATAGACATAAAACGAGTTGAAGGCACATCTTATTTTAGTGAAGTTGAAGGTACCAAAAAACTGGTAGCTAAGGAGTTTTAGACAAAGAGAAAAAGCAGTTTTTTGGTATTTTCAGTTAAACTGAAATAAGATTTACCTTCAGCTTTGATATTGCTTATGCTAGACCGATGAGTCCTAGTTAGGACGAAACTGTTGTCTCTGGAGAACATAACTGAGCTGTCGGTATATTGCATGTAACGAAAAATTTCTTTTGGAAATTACAGTACACAACGAAAATACAACGTATAAAACTTGTACCCCTATATAAGAAAGCGAGAATTAAACATGCCGAAAAAGTCTAAATAAAAAAGAGCAACAAAAACGTATTAGCGATTAAAAAAGTTTCTGAAATAGTTACAAATATGAATAAATTACTACTGTATTCTTCCCCTATTTTCATCTTACTTTTCCAGGTCGCACAAATAACCTTTAAACGCTTTATAAACGTTTTTAAGCGGTTGTTACAACGTTAATAACCATTTTACAACCTTTAAAAAACGAAGTATGCTACTTGGATTGCTACTTGCAAATTTGTTACGCCCTTTTTTATTTCATTTTTTATTCTTATTTATTTTATTTTTTGGTTTCAGGTTTTTCTCTGGCTTACAGCATTTTAGAATTTACTCAACGGTTTAGCTGGTAGATTATCTAAATATAAAAGAACTTTATGTCAATAAACTACTTTCGAACCTTTAAAATTTGTCTTTTTAACTTAGAGTTTAAGAAAATAGAAGTTTTCGAGAAAAATCAAATAAATAACGTTTCCCCCGTGCATTGCAGTTACGCCTTTACAATACTTTTTGGACATTGGAAGAAACAAAGGCTGTTTAGGGAATTGACAAATTTTTGGAAGCGTCAGAAATTCATTTTTTATTTCACAGTTAAACATTTTTCTTCGTGTACAGGATCTTTTCTTAATTGATTTATATCCCAGTTTGACCATTAAAATAAATAGCTTTTAGAATTTTTGTGCAAAAACAAATAACTCTCGAGAGCAACCTTTTGCTGCTTGTCACATAGAAGCTTTTTCAAGCTTTTATATTGTACGGTAGAATTTAGTTAGGATTACTCTAGCAAACTTCAAGCAAAATAACTTCATATACTTTTAAGAGAATAAAGGAGATTATTTACTGATATATTTTGCTATCAAAACCAAATTATAGTCTTGACAGTTTATACGTAATATTGAATATGCAAAACAGATGCAAAATATCTTTTGAACATAATTTAACTTTGAAACCTTGCATTGAATAAGTTCATTTGGTTTCTGTTTCATTGTTTTAGTTTTTCAACTCATTTAAATTGGTTTTAGCTTGAACTTCAAATATGCTTTATTTACGTACTATTTCAGGTTATATATAAACTAAGTGAACAAAACGTACGTCAGTTTCTTCAAAATTTTGCATAAGCTTACTTAAGATCATTTTGGACTGCATTTTCATATGACTGTTGCTGTATTTTTCTCACAAAAAATAAAGTTGCTTATACACAACCAACTATTCAGAGTAGACAGTCAATTTTTATTCTTATTAGAGTGATGCATATTCGAAACAGCATATCTATACGCATAAAAATAGTTTATATACACATAGAGGCAAATTTAGTGGTCTCCAATTGTGACTTCTTGTAATGCGTCTGGAATACTTTCTGCGTTTATGTTTACTAAATAAATAAGACAAGATTTTCGATACTTTTCTTGGTATATAAGAGGGATGTGACTTTCATTTGAAGCTACAAAATTTCCATGTTCGTCTAATGAAATTGAGTGTCTAACTTTAAACCTTTTATACAAAGTTAGATAACTATTACCTTCTCTCAAACTTGCAAATGGAGATGAATTTTCATTCATTCAAACCAGATACTGAGAAAAACTGGTTTTATTATGCAGTGAATTTGAATATAATAAAGGAGATTCAAAAGGAGAACTTTACGACTTTTTTAGGCATACGTTTTACATTTCAATAAAAAGTGATTTTGATCAGAATGCTTACGTTTGTTAAGGATAAAAAGATACAAAAACTCAAAATTGTGTTTTGAATTCTAAACATAAACCCAACATACTACCTAATATGTTTTCCTCCTAAAGATTTGTCAATTTTACAAAATGTGTATCGTCTGTCTGGTGAATTTCTGCATGCTTAGTTTCTTTTTCCACATGGATTCAGTTAGAAAGGAAACTATTAATATTACATATCAACAAAACTAGATACAAATTTAACCAGACATCTGAACTTCTTCTGTATATCAAAAAGAAGTACCAACAATTGTTCAATTGTTATTCAAGAAGTATTTTTGCGTTTTAAATTATTATTATTATTATTATTATTATTATTATTATTATTATTATTATTATTATTATTATTATTATTATTATTATTATTATTATTATTATTATTATTATTATTATTATTATTATTATTATTATTATTATTATTATTATTATTATTATTATTATTATTATTATTATTATTATTATTATTATTATTATTATTATTATTATTATTATTGTTGTTGTTGTTGTTGTTGTTGTTGTTGTTGTTGTTGTTGTTGTTGTTGTTGCTGTTGTTGTTATTATTATTATTATTGATATTAGCCTATTTTGGTGACAGTAAAACTGGTGACTGTTTAATCGAAATACTCAGGCTTAGGTCTTAAACACAATAATTAAAAAAAATCATTTTAAAGTAGTTTACCAAAACTTTATATTTCCTTTGATTGCACAGTAACCTGCTTATAAGCAGTACAATCAGTTACATCGGTTTACAGACAGTCAGGTGTGTCGGTTAATCATATTCGTATCCAACACTAATTTCCTAAGCTGCAATCAATAATTAGCTAAAATGTTCGAAAGCTAGCTGTTCGAAAACTTCGGTATTTTAGCAACGTAAACAGTATGATGAAATGAATTTCTTACCGCTAATTTATTTTAGCAGTAGGCTCTTAAAGATCGCATAATACTAATTTCAGTGTGAACACAAATCAACCATACTTAACAATACGACTTACAAACTCAGAATCAGATTTTATTACGGTAACATTGTTCATAGTTCACACTTGAAGGTATTCAAGTTTTTCTCAAGGTAATATAAGTATTAATAATAGGAAAGCGCTACTATATCGGTTTAACCCTTTTTGCTCCGACGGGACTGGTAAGTTCCAATTAATATAAAGTCAAATATAATTTAAAATTTTCCATGAATTCCAACCGGGACTTTTAAGCTCTTTCATTTAAACCATATTCTAATAATCAGTAGATAGCAGTAATATATAAACGATTTGTTCCACATGAATATGGGCGAGCAATTTCGTCGTACGCTCAGTTTGAATGACCATTTTACTAAACAGCTATTAACGTACTTCCAAGCATCGTAAAAACAGTATATTGATTGGTGAGTACTTTTTTTTTACCTATTCTTTACGAAGTTCCTATTGGAAGGGCAATTCCATGATAACACACAAAAACCCCTACAAAGACTTGTAATATGTTCGATAGTTGCTTGATTATAATTATTATAATAATGATAATAATTATTATTATAATTAAATGAAATTTGTGAAACAATGATTTCTGCGTCTAAACAATGCAGTTACATTTTGAAAGCTTCCAAAAATAAAATAAAAATGTTAATTAAACTAAAAAAACCTTATTTTCTCTTACTATCAGATGCATCTTATAAGCTACGTCAGTTGCTAAGACTAAAAACTAGTATTTAAACATAAGTTTTGGAAATTTTTCAGAATATTTTAGTGCATTATATAGAAGTAAAAGCCATTTTCTTCGTATGATTAGTGCGATGAATCGAAGATATAACAATTGTGGAGTATTAGGATCTTTATCAAGTATTTCTTGCAATAATTGATAATTCTATGAAAAATGGACCTTCCCGAGGCTATGTAAGTAAGCGATACAATAATTTAGCATTATGTTTCGAAATATGTTTCCAGGAATGAATTTAAAACTGCTATGTGCTTTGTTAAAATCAAGTGTTCTTCTTATGATGAATAGCTTAATCCCCCGTCTTTGCATACGTTTTTCATGCAGCGGTGCATAAAATGAGTACGTGCTGATTTATGAGCCGAATTGGAACTAATTTAGACATAAAAGCCAGTTGCAAAAGACTTATGATATGCTGCGAGCTTTTCTCATTCCAAGTACAAGCTTCTGATTCATTCTTATTACAGCTTAATAATAGAGATTGCTTCAAAAGAGGGTGGAGTAACAATTGAAAGTAAAAGGACAGCATCGTATTTCAAATTGGAAACATTCTGATGCATAAGTAATAACAAAGTATATAATAAGAGTGATGCATATCATTTGCTCTATTTGATGCAATTTATGTTTTGAGATGTTAGAAAAAGATAAGTGGGCTGTAACAATTTTACTAGTTCTACTAATATTGTTGTTAGTAATAGGACAACAGTAAAGATGCATTTTCAGAATTTACAACTGATTTCTGAAGAAAAGTCAAGTTAAACAAAATGGGAAAAAATATTTTGCACATAGAGAAAATCATGTTTTTATTCACATTTTTTCAAAATAATAAAACATTAAAAATGTACTTGTTTCTTAAAATTTAGAAAATGACAAAAAAAATAAATGTGAGATTTATGAATTGTGACGTTAGATGTTAAACGGTACCGAAGTTCAGCATCTCGTTTTCTTGCTGTTGGAATGTAACTAATTATATCCTCTTTCTAAGTCACTTTAAATTATTATTGTTAATATTATTATCATCATTATTGTTGTTACCAATGCTAATACCATGATTATCCATAAGTCCTCCATCAAGAGCATATTTGTGATTATTATTATTATTATTATTATTATTATTATTATTATTATTATTATTATTATTATTATTATTATTATTATTATTATTATTATTATTATTATTATTATTATTAATTTTATTTATTAATAAATAGAAATATGAATTGAGAAACTCCTAAAATACTATTTGAGCATTTTAATAAAATGCAATTTACAAAATCGAAAAATATATGAGCTAAAATTTATCTTTTAGCTACATCTTAACTTTTTGGATAAAAAGGTACAGCAAAACTTGCGAAAAAAACTTTAAAGAAAAAAAATTAACCTTTTTTTTTTATTAATTTCAATATTTTCTATGATTCGCAGTGGCTTTCTGCTAAAGTCATTTTGAAAATAAGATAAATCAATATATTGGATCAAGTATCGTTTTGAAAGGGATTGAGTAACAAGATACCCTGAATTCTGCAGTCCACAAAAAAAGGGAGACTAATTATTATTATTGTTATCATTATTTTGTGAGAGCTAATTTGAACTGTTGAACGTCAACTTTGTTACATTTGTATTCATGATTAAAAAAGTTTTTTTCTTCGAAATTTACTGACAGATAAGCAGCAATAAAAACATTCTTTAAAACTTATGCTTGTTCTGCAGTTGTACGTTTCTTTATTAACGATTTTCGAAAATCTTATCTGTTCAGTTTTTTATTTGTGATCTCTGTTACACAAAGTGCTCAAAATATTTTAAAACCATTTATAAGTTACTTATGGCTACAGTGGACCCATTTTTTTCAATTATTGATATATATGTCTAAACCTTTGTGTGCTTGTATATTTACTACATCTAAAACTATAAAAAAATTGGGGCAAAAATAATTATTACTTTTTTTGAAATTTAAAATTAAAAATTTTTTAAACAAAATTACGCATCACAATTTTTTTCAAACGTTGAATATCCACTTGATTTTCAATCATTAGGCATGATTTCATAAATTTATGCATTACATGTAATGTTTTATGAGATAGTTTATAAAAGATGGTTGAAAATGATAAGTTATCTGATTTTTTCAAGGTGAAAAATTAATTGTTTTTGCAACAATTTTTTTAAGCTTTTAGATGTAGTAAATATACAAACACACAAAATTTTAGACATATAGATCAATAATTTAAAAAAAAAAAAAACATTTTTTGTGTCCACTGTAGCTTTATGTGCAAACCATCTACTGTTTACTTTACGAAAATAAACGAAGAATCCATGAAAAAAAAAAAAAAAAAAAACGATTAACTGGACAACTATTGGACATGGTAATTTCTCTTTCAGTGAGAATGACGCACACACCTACTCAGAACCACAGTCTAGCTTTTAAAACATTTTTGCCATCTAGTCACAGAATCAAAAGATGGGTTCAAGTAATAGAACCGGTTCAATTACTCCCATAATTCAAAGAACTCTGCTTTATTTTTTGTCTTCCTGTTCGCACAAAAAAAAAAAAAAAAGAAAGAAGCTGCGTAAAAATTCACTGCTTTTTCTTTTGAGCGTAATCTTTCCCTGTATATGACATCACAATTTTTTCAGTCTTTGCAATTGAAACGAAAGAACTTTTTGCTCGTGACAAGATTTATTTTAGTCGGAAGAAAAATTTATGCCATTGAAATTGGAGAAAAAATTGAATGTCTTCGCCTTCGAAAAGTAGGGAGTTCGAAAAAGAATAATTTATCAATGCTTCTGTTGTGTTCCTATTTCCAAAATGGGCGAAAAATTGAAGAAAAGTGAAAGCAAAAAAAGAGCCCGGAATCACATTTCTCGTGAATTTATTCTTCTCTATTTCATGAAGCGTACTTATTTGAGCATGAGGTATAAGCAATACACTCAATAGTAACATGATCTGAAGGATGTTGAAACATGCATGGAGTAGCACAGTACATACTTAGATAACTGTAATAAAACACTTTTAGATGTAAGTATGCACTTTTCTCTTTCAATGTTTACTTTTAGCTGTTTATAATATTACCCAAAATTTAAAATTGTAGTGGATATCAGTTTCAGAATTTTTATTCACGTTCTAAAGTAAGAAATTTTTTGGAGGCTGTATAACATCATTAAACTGATTAATTATGCCAAAAAGATTTTCTTTACAAATGAAAAAGAGATTGAAGAGTGTTTCTAAAACTAGTGCGATCTAAATTACGTTGCAGTATTTCTTAAACGTAAAGATTTAGCATGAAACTAGAAATGTCTGTAAAATGTAACCGTGTACTGCAATATCACACACACACACATACCATACATCCTAGTTCATTAACCCATTATGCCCAGTGTCCTAAAAATGGGACGCTAGTTAGTTACTGCATACAAAAACCTGTAATGGGTATATCATTTTACTAAAGCCGTTTTTCACAAGTTAAATAGTCCTTCTTCTTGAGAAAACCGGTTAGAGCCACTATTTGGACATCAGAGTTTATTTATTGACAGCTATTTTCGGACAAATCAGTCAAGCAACGATCCAGCATGGGTAGCCACAGAAAGTAACTTTTTTTGCGAGCTGATTTTACATGAAATTAAACATTTTAAAATGATTTTGCTTAAAATTGATCACAGATGCCTTCTGTAATGCTACTTTGCAAAAGTAAAGTCAAGTAAGGTCTTATTTTGCTCACATATCTGCAAAATATCCCATAAACAGGACGTTAAATAACTTAATAAATATGGCAACGGCGAACGATTTTAAGCCTAAAATGTATGTAAGCCTTTCCAAGTAAGAGTTTTAAGCAGATAAAATTGAAAAAAATTGTTAAAAAACTTGGGCATAAATGGGTTAATATTTGCATAAATTGTAATTTTTTTCAACTTGAATGATTCTTTCATTGCTAGATTTCTTTTTTTAAATGCCTTTCTTTAAATCTACTAGATATTCAAAAGGAAAAAAAAAAAAAGAAAAAAAACCTTTTCTCCACAAGTTTCAAAAAATTAAATTGAAAGGAATGCATTTTTATTTTAATACATTTTCTTTTCTTCTAGAAATTTGTTTTTATCGTTTCGGTTATTTTTAATGCACTTTCTTTCTAATGAAAAACACATCAAGATGTAATTTTTACTTTGGAATCAAAATTAAATCAAACATTACGTGTTTTTGTTTGCATTAGAAAAGCAAGCTTGGGATTTAATGAAATATTCAGCATTAGTAGCCTTTGGCAAACTGGTTGGTTTGTTTTTAGATGTCTTCACTTTTAAAATTTTTTGCCATTATCGTGCTACAAGTACACAAAAAATCTATTAAAAAGCTTTTTCAGAAGAACTGAGAAATTAATTATTTTTTCAAATTGCATTTTAATATATTACGCCAAAATACATAGATGGACTAAAATTCATGTTCCAAGCATGAATGTATAGCTGAGAACCTAAACTGTAGTCTTTTCACAAGGTTGATTTTCATTACACTATTATAAGGTATAAAAACTTAATTTTAAATTCAAAAATGTAATTTCATAGGTAGTATTGAAATTAAAATGCTCAAAGTTCCATTGTAGTTCATGTCTTACTCAAAAAAAAAAAAAAAAAAAAAGAACAGGATTAGTTAAAAGTTAAATTATTAATGTAAAAAAAAATCTTTAATATTCTAAATTCTAAACATAAATAATGAAAATAAAAAGGAAATAGACGAAGTTGACAGTTTTATTTACCTGGGGGCACATATTTCTACTGAGGAAGATACATGTGCCGATATTTTAATAAGAGTAAACAAAATAAGCTCAATAAATCTCTTTATACAGTATGTAGATCTAATAACATACAAACAAAACTTAAAATTCAAATTTTCAATTCAACAGTTAGAGCAAAAACAGTAAAACAGCAGTTCAATTTTTGCAGTGTGGACCTTTAAATACCGAAACTACTTTGACTTTAAATCGATCGTATGAAAAATCAATGCACAAATGCAAGTTTCTGAAAAATAAATATATATTACAAAAAGGAAGAAAAGATGGTAACATCGGCCGTTATTATCTTCAACTTCTTTTTCGAACGGAAATTGTACGTGACACGATTGGCAAAACAGAAAAACTTTCCCTAACGTGTTGATAAGCATGGTTTAGGGATAAACACAGCGCTTTCTGATTTCTTCAGGAATTACGTGGTTTTATCAGGATCTGTATTTCCTTTCCCCAATATTTCTGAATTTGCTCTCATTTATCCGTTTTATTTGGAGTCGCTTTATATGTTTCATGTTTTGAATAAAAACGCGTTCTCAATGTTTTTTCCCAATTTCGTTAGAGATGGGAAATAAATGTATTGAAATCCAAATTTAAGATTTTTAGTCTGAGAAAAAACAAGTAAATTCGTTTAAAAATAAGTGGGGCATCGCAAAGCAGTGTAAAAGCCAAATCTTTGTATGTAAGATATATAGTAAATATTTCTTGTTTTTAGGTATTACATTTGTGAAAAATACTTAAAAGCGAATTAAACATTGAGTTTGAAAATAACTTTGAATGCAGCACATTTAAAATACTTCTCAGCAAAAAGTATGTTATTTCAGTACCATCAGAAATACGGTGATCGCTTTTACACTTAGTACTATTATTTATACTAAAGGGTCATTCTATAGAAATGTCAACCTCAGCCGAAGAAAAAAAAATACCGAAGTGAAAAAAGTATCAAGAAATAAATAAATAAATAAAAATCATACAAGTTAAAAAAAAATGAAAAAGTGTTGTAATTATCACCGAGATTTGCCATAATAAATAGTTTGTAGTGTGTTTAATGCTTGTTATTCGATGATTACATTACTCACGTTACGTTAGTCACATTCCATCTTGGGTAAAAGTGACACTTAAGACTAAAAAAAATTAAGATTTAATAAATAAGTTTTATGTTTTTAAAAGCTAACTTTACATATTTTTCAAGTATATTATTCAATTTTTAACACTTGCTTAACTTTGAGAAATTTTTGCCTCACAACATTAGCATTCATTTTCAGGGTTGCAAAAATGTTACGTTAGTCATGCTGCTATTTTGGTTGAAAAATTTCTATTGTAGATAATTTTGTTTCAAACTCTTAGCAGAAATGATACATGGATATCATGTACATTGTAAATCCAACAACATAACTAAAAATATTTTTTATCCTTTAAGTTACAAGTAAAAACAGTTACAAAATCAGCTCTGACTGTTACGTTAGTCACTATGGAATGACCCTAAAGGCAAAATTATATTATACGTAGATGTATTATAAGTGCTTCAGTTGTTTATATATAACGCTGAATAAAAGATACAATTCACGTTCTTTGCAAGTATAAAAGTAACATGTTTAATGCTATCATTAATATAAAAGGCTAAACTATAAAACATGCTTATGTATTACTCAATTTCAGTTTGATTAAATCTAACAGCGTCTTTTTTAGTTGTTTTAAACTATAATTAGGTTATTTCAAATGCGAATGCGATACACAAAGATTAAATCAAATGTTCAAAGCTAAACTACTATTCATCAATTTAAAAACTTATAGCAATTTCGAATGATATGCTGTTTCACGAAAAAGTCATTTCCCTGTTTTTCTAAACTTCCAAAAAGTAAACAGAAGCGCAACTAGTCAAGTTTCGCAGATAAATAAATCAGTCAATAAAGTGGTTATTTTAAATTCGTAACTTATCACTATATTAAGATTTGATAACATTTTATTGCAGTAAATTCAACAATTATATGTAATTCTTTAAATTAATATTGAATTCCTCATTTTTTTTGTAGCAAATTAAAAGAAAATACGTAAAAAACAACTCACCGTGCTGAACTTCAAATTTGAAACAGAATTTTACTTTACAGCAAAGAGTTTGAATACACGAAATATATTTTCTTTCACATAACTGATATAACTGAACATTTTATGTAATATCTGTTACAACGACACTATTCTATAATAGTTCGAGTCTTATTTTGAAACTTTCAAAAAAAAGTGTTTAAAAAGTTCAATAAATTTACAAACATAATTTATTTTCCAACTTTTATTTGCTTGTTTATTTGACACTCTTTGATATTTGTCTTTCTACGTAATTGCAGATTGACCCATTTTACTGTTCATCGGTCTTTTTGACATATGAAGTGGATTAGCAATGAAGTAAAGATACAGAGAGAGAGAGAGGCTTTACTGCTGAAAGAAGTACCGATTTTCGTTTGCGCAAAAAAGACTCATTTTGAATTTTTTTTTTTTGAGATAAACCAAATTTGAATAAATATTCATAATTCGGTTTTATTTGCATTCCAATTGTCATAGCTGGTAAGGTAGCTGCGGAAATTCAAAATAAATCACACTTCTTTTTTATTTGTATTTTTCACATTTAAGTTAAACCCTTTGTAACTCCTGATCTGAAAGATAAATTTATCATGCAATCTTTATCAAAAATAACTTGCAATTTTAAACGTAAGCAAACTTTTTTTTGGGATTGTATCTTTGAAAATAAATACATAAATAAATAAATGAATAAACAGGAGAGCTACAAACAAAAATAATAATAAAATATACTTTTAGCAAGCAATCAAATTAAAATTATTATAAGTTAGTTTCTAACAGAGACATATAATTTTAAAACACCGATATCGGTATATGGTAAAAGGTGGACTCTTTCAACTCTGCAGAATTTCGAAATTTCGTTATTAAACTAGCTCAAGGACCGGTTTTAATGCGGAGAAAAGTATACCCTCTCAGACAGTTCTACCAATATCTGAGCTACTTTTTGAGATAAATACTATTTTGGATTTTTTTTTTGTCACGAAACCTTTCACATAATTAATTCTTCCCTTCTTCACCATTTTAATCAATAATTTCTCTATTTAAGTAACAGTAGCTTTCACACTTGCTATTTAAATCAAGCGCGGCAAAAAACAATTCTGAAAGAAAATGCTTATCTGTTTGAAACAATTCAAAGAAATGACAAAAGAAAAAAAGAGTATGAAATCATTAACGTAAAAAAACAATTTCAAATTAGTTCCAAATAAAGATTTAATGTTTAAGAATCAATACCTTTTATTGTAATTGAAAAAAAGTCAACGGCATGCGGTTCAACTTCAGAATTAAAAATGTTCATTGCTGCCAATAATTAAAACAAAATGGGATGCAATTAAAAATCTCATATTTTTAACGTTTAATTGTTCAGTATGAGAGGGAAAAAATACAGCAAAAAAAAAAAAAAAGACTCTGTGTAATTTTTTTGTACAGTGTAATTAGGTTTTCTAAATTTACAATGATTACATTTCTTTTCTAAATAATTTTAATTGCCAGCCAGATTTAGAGCACAAGTATTTAACTTGGACGCATTTGCTAAAAGAACTTTTAATATTTCAGAACTTTCTTCAATTGGAATTTTTTTTCAGCCATCGAATAAATTTTTTTCGAAGCTATTAAAACATACAGCACATTTTTTTTCGCAAAGACTTTTATTTTATTACATCGTGATAAGTATCGTAAAGAAATAGCTATACAAAGAAACGATACCGTAAAATATTTTGTATGACATATACTTACAATCAAATTTATTATGCGTTCATAAATAGCTCATATTTTTTTAATGACTGGGTAAGTAAAAGTTACTCAATTTTAGACTCTTACACGTTACTTATGTTTCACCGTGGAATAATGAGAAAAACAGATAAAGAGGAAAATACGTATCAAGAGCTAGCTTGAATAATTTGCATCTTGATCATTTGGCCGTTACTGCAAGTTGCTTGGAGGTGAATGCGTGGCTTAAGTAGAGGAATACATGTGTTGCTCTTGAACATGACTACACTATGATTTGTTTTGAATACGTAATAAGATCTATGGTATAAAAATGGTACAATAAAAAAGTATAACTAACAGGGGAAATATAATGCATCAGTTTGCTACAAAGGAATAAAAAACTATGAATGTTTTTCTTCATATTGACTGCATGAAATAGTGGGAGCTAGCTTATAGTTAATTGAATAATAATAATAAAAAAATGACGACAGCAGAGGATAAAGCGCAGTGTGTATTATGGTAACCCAAAATAAAACCGAGGACTATTTTACGGAAAAAAAATCTGCATGGTATACGAGAAAGATCCACAAAATGTCACATCTAGTGGAAATGTATAGTAGAAATTATTTTGAATGGTCTATTGGAAATGATGTTCTAACTACCACAGCAAATAGAGCACTGGTTTTTTCTACGCAACCGATACTTTCTTTTCTTAGCTCAGCTAGCTTGTAGAGAGTCAGGGCCCTGCTCCACATCAGCGTAAAACGCGACCGAAACCGAAAGCAGAAACCGAAAATCCGGGTAAACCACATAGGAACACTATGCAATCCATTTTACGTTTCTGCTTTATTTTTCTGCTTTACGTCAATGTGGAGCAGGGCCCTCAGTGCTCTTTTCTTCAGGAAATGGAAGCGACAAAGAAAAAAAAAAAACCCTCTACAAATTTCAATTTTTCTGCAGAAAACGAAGCTTTATTTCACCTGCTAGTTTTTTCTGTTCACGTGTCAACATCTACAAAGAAAGATTGGGTGTCATTGTCTCTAGAGGTTGAACTTCTTTATTTTTATTTACATACTAGACCTTACAAGTACGGTATACAGCACAATGAGAAGGAAATAATGCTTAGGATAATGGTGGGAATCGAAATGATGACCTGCAGGTTACAAAGTAAAGCTTTCATTTAAGAACCACGGAAGCCTCTTGCCTGCTAGAATTTCAAATGATAACGATCTTTGTCACATACTGTATAGTGTTTTTTTGGAATTCCGTGTTTTTATAAGGTTATAAGATAGTTTTTTGAAATAGCTACTAAGTCATTAAAAATTGTATATTTTACAGGCACATTATTTCAAATTTTTCCATTGGGGGGCAAGGTGAGGGGGGGGGGGGTGAGATTTAAAGGGTGCAAATCCAATGCAAAATTTAATCGAAAAACAACAAAAGACACGTCATCTTATATATAAATGCACTCTATAACAAAAAAAAAAAAAACATCCACCAACTCTCAATAAGACAACTCTTTCTTGGTGCGTCGATTTTTATGTTATAGAATTTATATTGATTTCTCAAAGTCAGCGAACCTGACCCCCCTAAATAACAGGTCTGACATTTTAAAGTTATTTCGTGGTCGCAAGGTAAAAAACACACTTAAAGCGTTTTCAGTAAAAAAAAGACATTTAAAGAAACTCATTCAAAACTTGGATTTTATAACCTCACAATTTCCCCTCATTAACCTTTCATTTGTATCTGTGTAAGGAACACCTACGCTATACTTAAAAAAAAAAAAGTAACGACAGATACAAATTACTCCCATGAAAGTGAAAAAAGACACGCCTTCGTCGTCTTTCTAACTTTAACTACATAATCCATTTTGATTCATGGAGTAATTCGTCTCCTTAATCATTATGTTATTTCGGTCAAAATCATTTTTCTTTTTTAAGAACAAAACGTTTGAAAACTAATTCGGAGATTACGATTTTTATGACGTTTAAGTTATATCATTTCAGAATTTTCATCCACGTTAATGATAGAAATTCGTGATAATGTTTCTCTTATCATTTTTTAAAAACGCTTCATAACTTTATTCGTTTTATTTTTACTCTAGGGATGATACTTGTATTTAGCCGATTGTGAAATGAGATTTCTTTCGCGAGTTGAAGAAACAGCTGTTTTGACATGTGAACATTTCCTGGCGAAGAGATAATTAGCTAAGGAATATTCCATGGCAAAACAATACGAATAGATTTTTTCTTTTGAAATAACGTTTTAATAATTGATGTAGTTCCATAGGGTTAGTATATGTATAATATCATAACAGATATTATACATATACTAACCACCTTTGTTGGCAAAATGATTAGCATTTGTGCGAAATTCGTTTTTAATCCCATTCAACTTTTTGCACTATGACTGCCTCTTTTAGCGGTTGCTACAATAAATTTGACGGTGGAACTTTATTTTTTTTTTTGCATAATATTTGTATGTATGTGTGTATCTATATTATCTATCGGTGTGTACATTAATCTATCTATCTGTTTCTACCTGTCTGTCTCGATATTTATCCATTTCTATACGTATCTATCAATATTGTCTCTTATCGTCCTTCATGTGCTACAGTGTTATAACACATGACATATTTTTCCCAACAATGTATATTGATTGCTGACTTCAACTGATTTTATGTTGAAGCACTACATTGTTACAGATTTTTAAGAATTAAAAGGCTGATAAAAAGTTTCTCTGTTGAGAACAATGCATCAATTCAAAACTGAAAAGTAGAAATCACTTTAAACAATAAATATTGAATAACTTTGTTTTCTGACTAATGCGAACGACGAGGTACACAGCAATGTCGAAGCGTAAATCTGTTTTCACGTCTATACTGCCGTGCCAAGCACAATAGTCCTAACTGCGTTTTTGTAACAAAATTGAGTTATCGCCACCAGGTGACTCTTTGTGACGTATTTTATCTAAATACAAAATTATATGGTCATTTGAGAACGGGAAATATTTTTAAAAAAATTCTGAAAAAGTTTCATCTGGATCAAATACATGGTGGCGGAAAACTTTAAAGAGTAATGTCTGTACCTCAGAACCAGACTAACGTAAGTCCATTTTCGTCATTTTTCAGTAGAGGGGAAAAACGATGTATTCGACAATCGTTTTTCCCCTCTACCGAAAAATGACGAAAATGGACTTACGTTAGTCTGGTTCTGAGGTACAGATATCTCAGTTTCAGCTCAGCTGCAGATATTACTTTTGCACTTAGCAAGGCAGTATAGGGTATTTTCTCGGGAAGTGCCTTGCACACACCCACACAAGCATCTTATTTTACTACATGCATATATATGTATGAATGCGTATGCATAAACATATGCGTACACACATATATTATATATTCACAAGTTGCTTCAAAAATTTATAATTATTATTTTAAGAGGTGATTTAAGAGAAGATTTGAAGAAGTAATAAACAGATATTATGACCATCTCCAAGCTATTGATCCGCAAAATTATTTAAATAGCGAAAAAATCCTATGTTTTGGAAGTACAAACAGCGATGCAGAGCAGAAAAGTTTGAGTAATATGACACCAGTCTTAGAAAATACCGCGTTTAATTAGAAGGTTCAAAGGCTGAAACACCTTTTTTAAAAGGAAAAAGAAAATAATCAGAACTTGACAATTTCTCACATTTTTAGATTGTATAATACCTGTTATTGTAAATCAATGGAAATTACTTACTGCGTCTCTAAGAGGATAATTAATACCGTATAAAAATACTTTTTAAGTACTTTGTTTTCAGACGATTAATTCGCATAATATTAAAATCGTATAACATAAAAAATGTAGTCGACGATAATCAAATGATCAACGAAGAATAACTTGTTGCTGCTGCTTTTGTTCTTCTTCAGGAAAAGCTGTGTTTTTGTCAACTCGTTGATATTATTTTCGTCTTAAATTTTTCAATGCTTATGCCTTGATATTAAATACAGGGTAGGGTGAACAAAAAGTAACGCGCTGATGTCAAAAATTAATTTTTAGAACATTAGATTTAAAAAAAAAATGTGTTAATTCTAAAATAAAGTACAATACATGGAAATTAGTTCAATACATGCTCGATGTGTCTTCCTTTCCTTCTCTGACTATAAAATGGGTCAAAATACTAGCATAATTTTGACTCCATTGCTGAAGGGTTGAAGCTTTAACTTAACTGAAATTTTGAATCAAATGATTGAATGTCGTCAAACTCTGTCACATTTTCTTTAGCTTAAACTCAGTCGCAAGGCTTTCTTTGAGTTGAAATTGGGAGATCATTCAAATATTACGCTCGAACGATGAAAATGCTCTCAGAAACGCTCTATCTCGCTGTATTCACTGGAAAATAACGAACAAAACCTTGCTCAGTGAAATTGAGCAAAAAAGAAAAGGGGGGGGGGAGGAGCCAATGCACGGAGTCTAACCCAATTTAGGACTGCAAGAGTTTTCAATATATTGAGATTTGTTTTCAATGACGTTACTTACTGGTAACCCTGCGGGACTGATGTACTGTAGAATTTTTATCTTTTTTGCGGCATTTTTGTGTTTTCAAAAATGATATTTTTGCATTTAAAATTTAAAAATTATGATTTTTTTTTTGCAATTAAAGTTTAAAAGAACTGCGCTGTAAGAAATAGATGTTTTTACAGTATAATGCAGTTAATTGTATAGTAATAAACTCTAAAAATTACAAATTTTACAGCAATAAGCAGTAAAATTGCTAATTTTATACTTATAAACTGTAAAATCGTTGCTTTACAGTAATAAACTTTAAAATTGCTGATTTTACAGTTTATTACGGTGCATTTTGCAATTTAAACTAGAATCTCTTCTGCCAGTATTATACTGTTGTTTTTACAGTATAATACAGCGAATTTTGTGGTAATAAATTAAAATTGTGGTAATAAATTGTAAAATTGCTTCTTTTCAGTAAGAAACTGTTAAATTGCTGTTTTTACAGTTTGTTACTGCTCATTTTAGTTTTAAACTGGAAACTCTGCCTCCAGTATTATACTGTAAAAACAACAGTTTATATTTTTCAGTGTGGAATTTTTTTCTACAGGCACCCAGTCGTGTAAAAACAACAGTTTATATTTTTCAGTGTGGAATTTTTTTCTACAGGCACCCAGTCGTAATAATGCACTGTTGTTAAACAACAAAAACTATTTGCATTCCAACTATGCAAAAACAAAGGCTACAATTATGCATGCTTACATACAGAAAATTGCAAATGACCTGTGTAAATAACACCATGAGCCCCACATCTCTGGAAGTAATTTTAATACAAAAATAAAATTTCTTTTTCCGAAGATATTTTGAGCTATTTTTGTTCCTAACTCTGATTTGACCCCTGGAATTGTACGGAAAAGAAAATGCACAACGCATCACCGAAAAAAATTCCGAAGCTATCCAATTAAGGTTGACGCATATCTTTTATGCAAACAAAACAATTTGTTTTGAAATATCGGAAACCAATATTGTGAATAATGCTCTGAAGGTATAAAAAAATATGTTCTTCGTCTTGCTGAAATTTAGGATAAACCTTTCTTTTGTATACAAGCACGTTTCTCTGAGAATGAAGTCATTACATGAAAACATTATTCCTGAAGGGTTTCGTATTTTTTATTTATTTTAGTTTCCTTTCAGAAATTTTTACAGCAGAAAAAAAATAAATTATTGAATTTAAATTTTATATAGATTCAGACATTGACCTTATTATGAACACGGATTTGGATTTGCTGTTATAGTAATTAGTTCAAAAAGGACTTTCTCATAGCCTTCTTAAAAAAGATCTTTCTCTTTCGGATTAGAATACTAATATGTAAGAGATGGGATGCATTCTTTCCTCAAGTTGATCAGATATATGTTTTAATTTACTTATTTTATTTTTTATACGTTAGCATTTTTTTCTAAATTTGAAAACACATGATTATGCTTCATTTTCAACCCGCCTCTAAAAATAACGTATTGTAAATTCAAGTTGACGGCATGGAATGTTTATAGATTGTGATGGGAGTCAGCGAAATACAATGCGTACCGTAAAAAGGGGTGAATCGACACACTTTTCAGCTTTCATCGCAAAAAAGCAGCTAAAGATTTTTTTTAAATTTCATTTTCTGGGTAAAAACTTTGGTCTTTCTTTGCTTTTGATATCCCAAGCAAAGACATTTTAAACAGTTATTATTAATATATATATATATAATGATTCAGAGATGTTCTGATTCCCACCGATAAAAAAAGTGCGATTGCAGCGCCAATTGATCACCACGTGACTTACTGTGAGATGCAGATGACACCTTATTTCTGCTCGCCTGATGTGTCTCATCTGATACCGTGGATAGTAAAGCAATGTGAGAAAATTGGGTCCCTGGGTCGATCCTTGTCGTTCGAATCTCACGCCTTTTAATTCTCGTTTTCTCTTCCGTAAAATTTTACAGTAAAAAATACTTTACGGTAAAATTTAATGGCAACATGGATGCCAGTAACTTTTACCTCAAAATTTCAGGAAATTTTTTAACAGTGTATTTTTAAGTTAAAGTGAATAGCATTGAATAATTAAGTGTTTGTTTTTCGTTAATTTCCTTAAACCTCTAATGTAAACATCAAATTGTTACACAGTGACATTTTAAAATCTTTTTATTTGCTAAAAACCATGAAATTTATTAATAAACAATCAACATCACCAGGAAAGAAAAGGAGCAACATGGATTTTTTTCTTTTAAAATTTAAATGAATTATTATTGACACGTAATTTATTTATTCTTCAAAAAATTCTTATCTTAAAGTTAGTTAAATATTATAGCATATTTTCCAATTGAGTCTAGAATTTAGTGATTTGAAATTCTAAATACACATAAAACATCCAACATTCCACAGACATTGATAGACATTTTTTTCAAAATTTAAATGAATAATTATCGACTTCTAATTTTTATTATTTCAAATTGTATGATTAAAGTTGAGTTATATAGCATTTCTCCCTATTGATCCTTTTGAAAATCAGTGTTTTCAAATTTTAAAATTGATTAAAAGCAGACAGCATCAGATTTTTTTTTGTTTTTTTTATACATTCAAATTAAAATAAATATCTCAACGAAAATGAAAAGTAATTATTATTGATTATCCTTATAAGTTTACCGTCTTAAACTTTAATCACATGCCATATCATCCAAATTGGTTTGTTTTTTAGTTTTCAGTCTCTAGAAAATTCGTGATATTTTAAAAAGCAACTTAATTTCGTCACAAAAGAAAAAAAAATAATAAAAAACTAACATCGCTTCAGTTCTCAATTATTTAATTGACTGCTCTGATATTGTTACTATCATCCATTTTCCTGTCTCAAATAGGACATTTAGGAGTCACTATTGTTTTAAAATCATTTTTACGAAATTTAACTAATTCTATAACTTTTGTCTTTAAAATTTTTCATTGACCAGTACAACTTTTCACCTCTCATTGTAGCGATTTAAATATTTTGAACATGCCATTTTATACTTTCAATTCGAGATGTTTTAATATTTTTTATTTGTAATTTTTTTTAATTGTTATTTGCATGTTATTGCCTGTATAAGTGGACTTCTCTGCAGTGTGAAATACGTTTTTAAACAAACAAATTAATAAATAAAAGCAACTTCATTTCGCCACAAAAGAAAAAAAATAATAAAAAACTAACATCGCTTTAGCTCTCAATTATTTAATTGAATGCTCTGATATTGTTACTATCATCCATTTTCCAGCCTCAAATCGGACTCTTAGGAGTCACTTATGTTTTAAAATCATTTTTACGAAATTTAACTACTTCTATAACTTTTGTCTTTAAATAATAAGAAAAAATATTAAAAAGCTCACATCACAGATATCTTGATCCTTAATATCAAAATTGAACAATTTCAACACACGGTAGAATCCGAGGGCGCTGGTGTTCTTCTGCGTTTCTCGTGATCGATGAAACTTTGAGCAAACGAGCCCCAACTATTGAAACATGCCTTAATGCTGTGCGAGTAAGGGAAGAGAGTACTGAGCGAAACCCCGTACTCCTCCTGATCAAGTGTAAGAGTTGAGGATCTGGAGAGAGGGATTTTTGTGCCTCCTGTCACGTCGAGAGTTAGTGGGATTTTTATCTCTCCTGCTGTGCACGTGTTATTAAGGAAATAGTGATTAGAAGAAGATATCGGAAGTGCGGGATGCGTTTTGTGGTTTAAGGGAGTAGTTGAGGTGTTAAAGAAAATTAACAGGTAAGTTTTAAATAATGTTGAATTAATCGTTCTGACAGTTGTGCTATGTATTTAATAGGAAGGAATTTATTGATACACTAAAAAAAGAGTGTTGTTTTTACAGTATAATACAGCTAATTTTACAGTAATAAAGTGTAAAAATTGCTAATTTTATAGTATTAAACTAAAATTGCCAACTTTACAGTACTGAACTGTAAAATTGCTAATTTTACAATAATAAACTAAAATTGCTAATTATATTGTAAAAAACTGTAAAATAGCTAGATTTACGGTTTATTACTGTGCATTTTACAGTTTTAAATTTGAACCTCGGTTGCCAGTATTATACTGTAAAAATAACAGTTCCTTTTTTGCAGTGTATGTCTCGAGATGTACTGTTTCAGTTAAACAAAATTGCTTTGAAAGCCAGCGAGAAAGATTGTTTAGACTATATGTATATAAAATTAAACTCTTGTTAGATAGTTCTCTCTTTTTTTCCTTTGGAAATTTTAAAAGGACTGTTGTGTTTATGACACGAAACAATTTGTTGTCTGATAACAATAATTTATTTGCAGGTTTAAGAAAAATGTGTTTTTACAATAATAATACTAATATTATTGTAAAATTATGTATTTACAATAATATTTATATTATTGTATTTAATAGGAAATAATCTATTGATATGCCCAGAGATATACTGTTTCACTTATACATAATTGCTTTAAAAGCCTGTGAGAAAGATTGTTAAGACTACATATATGTAAAAAATTAACTCTTGTTAGATAGTTCTCTTTTTTTTTCCTTTTGGAAATTTCAAAAGAACGGCTCTATTTCTGACACGAAAAAGGAATCACTTTGCTTTTTTGAGAAAAAATTGTTTTTACAATAATAATATTAATGGTCTTTTTTATTATATTTTATATGTTTTAAGTGTACTGTGTTAAAAGAAACCATACATTTCAGAGCTAAGAAATTGAATAACATTTGCAAAAAATTTAGCATTAAAAGTGATCATTTTAAAGCTTTTATGATTCAAATGAATAAGAGTGTGTATAAGTGTTAAAAAGTAGCTCTTTTATGTGATATGTCAAGACAAAATTTACATATTTTCAATTTTTGATTAATTATTGCTTTTTGATGCCCTATCAAAGGATTTCGTTTAGAAAAAAAATATATGTAAAGAAGCAAAGTTCGTATGATTTCAACAGCATCATTTTAAAAGTGGTTAAGGGATTAACTTAATTTTTTTTTCATAAAATTCTTATTCTCCAGAAAAATGCCTTTTCGTCTTTGAGATGTTAAGCGTTTTGTGAACTTTATTTGAAAACCATTTGAATCATTAATTTCAATCCCCAGTTAACAGACAAAATTTCTAATTTGAGAAAATTTTGTCGTATCACATTAAATCATTCAGTAGTGACTACGACAAATTTTTACTGAAGTAAATATATCTAAAAGTTTTAGTAACTTTTGCAGCGAAATTCTAAAATAAGAATAAAAATGCGTTTTTAAACTTTTAAAGCTTGTCTGTTGACTGATTTTTGAAATAAACGGTTCAATTATATCTGAAAATTGTCTACTATGGATGTGAGCTATTGTATCTGATGTTGTTATTTACTCTTTTGCCAATTTAGCCATTTAGTGCAACCGCAGAGAGCGAAATGTGATCGATACATAAAAATGAGTTTTTTTACATACATTAATTTTTGCATAAGTGCTTTTTATATTTTTTAACATTAAAAATCCCTTCACGAGGGTTATTTACAACTAATTACAGATTTAATTTATTTACAATGTATTGCCAAGCGAGAAGTTCAGTAAATGTCTTATTCAGATGCCAAGTGGTAATAACAAATTTAGTCCTTCTCGTCATCTATTATCCATGCATCTCATCTCTAATCAAGGAAATAACGAATGTGTACCCGCTGTCCAGAAGATCTTATAGCACCATCTGCAGTCTTAAAGTTTGCCAGAAAATAAAATCGTGCACCGGCAACACGCAACGTTACGCATTAAAACAAAGTTAATTTCGAATTACTTTTCCTAAATAATAATAATAATAATAATAATAATATTCATAAAAACTACAAAAAAAATCATATAAATTGTCTGAAAATGATGGTAATAATGGAAAAGTAATTCCCTCTCACATTCATATTTTATATAAAGGTATAAAATATAAAGTTGATGTTATATTTATTGTCATTCAAAGTACCTTTTTTTCTGCACAAGACGAAGTTTGTTCTAAATTTAACAGTCTCTTTGAACAGGAGTTATTAGTGTTTCTTACTTCATGAAAGTCCTAGGTTAAACTCAGTTTAAAAAATGAGTATTTATTATTAATCAGCGTCTGGAAAACTTGAATTTGAAAACGAGTTTGTAAATTACAGTGAACTCTCACTTATACGCCGCCTCATTTATGCGCCTTTTTCACTTATACGACGATTTTAAATGGTCCCAGCACATTCCATAGAAAGTATTGATAGTATCATTCGTTTATGCGTCGATCTAAAGATAAATATTTCACTTATGCGCCGAATTTTTCCTAAATTGTAAAAATATTATTACTTTTCTTAAAAAAATAAGCAATTTTCTTCACTTTCCTCTTTAATCTTCCGCCTTTATTGCTCACGGAATTCATTTTTTCCGCACGTACTAGAGTTCGGAGAGGGACAATTATCTATCATGCATCGCTTTAAAGGGAACGGTTTGTGATTAGGTATGCTATAATTTTTGTTTTCTCTTTATCATTGTAGTTACGTTACTGCAAATGACAAACCGCAGTAATATGTCCCTTGTCTATAGAAAGATGCTTACTCATTCTCTCATTAGAACCTATGTTGCGTTTTAGTCCTTAAAATAGGCTTGTTCACTTATACGCCTCTCACACTTATGCGCCTTTTTCTGTTGGTCCCTTGGGCCGGCGCATAAGTGAGAGTTCACTGTATATTTATGGTAGTCTTATATATTACGAGCAAGAAAAGAGGCCTAGGGACTGTAATGGTAACTGGAATTTTTGATCTTTTCGGGAGACGGGAAAGGCGAATTTAATTTTCTGCAATGAGTGATGCGTGTCGAATAATTTTTTTTCTTCTTTGAGGGGATATGGAATTTTTATCAATTGTAATACACAATTTAAATAAATAATTTTGTCCACGTAAGCGATTTTTTTTGACGGCAATACATTGTAAAATTTAATTCATTGGGGGGGGGGGGAAGGGTGTAGTCGAGTGGTTCAGAGTTGTCATAAAATGTTTTTTAATAATTTCTAAAACACATTATGTATTCACCCATATTAGCTGTAAAAATTAATTGCTTTCTTAAAAGTGATTTGTCAGAAGTTAATGGCTTTCTGCTAAAGATTTGCTTCAATAATTAACATGTGCGGCAAAAAATACCATTCCAATTTTAATGACACCATTCTTGCTTCGTCCTTTGTAAAATGATCTATTAATCTAAGTATGATCACCGTTTTCTTCCATCACTCCTTTTATTTGGAAATGACCCCCCCCCTTTTTTTTCAGTTTTTGAGTTTCAAAGACGTTATTTTTATTTGGAATGGAGAGAAGGAAGCATTGTATTAGCCATAAATATTCTTCTGAAGCTTTCTACAGGTGCAAACTTCCAAAACATGGACATTTGTTTTAGGTTTAGAGACTTAGGAGGGATTTTCCCCTTAATTTTTTTTTTACAAAACTTGTAAATAGTTATCATTTTTATGTTCTTCTGTGCTTAATTTGTTATAATATTGCTAAGTTTTGCTTTTATTCAATATTTTTCTTTGAAAATTAACGTAGTTTTTGTATCTTTACCTGTATGTTAACTATGTATCCTGAAACATTGTGTGCTGTTTTTTTTTTACCTTGACTAGAAATTTAAGAGATATCATCAAGTTCACATCCGTTTTGGCGTCTTATTTCTGGAATCAAGTTTTGTGAGAAACCGCCAAATGTTCATCAAACTTGTGGTTACATTCAGTAGCATAGCGAACGTTTTGATATTCGTAAATGAAAATTTGTAAAATGTTGGTATTGCTGTTTCGAACGACATGTAACGTTAACATGATTAAGCACTTTTTAATCTCCATACTTCGAAATTTATGTGAAAATTGCCTTAAATTGGAAGTGAAAAAAAAAGAGTTCATTGAATCTTTTTCGAATAGGTGTCCAAACTTTTCTGCTACGAATAGGTACAAAACTGAAATTCATCAAAGTCAGCAGTGTAATTTTTGTGTTTTGCGCCTTTAAATACACAGACGCGTTTTTTGACACCATACTCGAGTTTAAAAAATCTAGTTGAGTCCATTTTAAATTTTAGAACGTTTTTTAATAGTTTCCATAATACACTGATTATATACACTAATGTGCAAAAATTAAGGATAATTATGAAAAATCAGCTGACAAGCGGAAAGAAAAGCCATAGAGGGGTTCGTCTCCAATCAGGACATTGACAAGACCAATCAGTACATTGACTATGGTCAGGTAAGTTAACAAACTCAGTTAGGCATCGGGATGGTGCTTTGAAGGGTGTAAATAACTTTGGCGGTGCGAGCTCAACATCTTTGAGTGAGCAATTGCGCTTTACATAACAGCTTAAACGACGGTGATTTGCTGCCTCAGTGTCAAATATCTCGCAATGGATCTCTTTAAAGACACCTGGACTGCTTTACCCAAAGTGACTCAGAGGAAAGATTGAGGATTGTCGAAGTTATCCAAGTGGAACTGCGGAGCTTGTCATTTCTCATAACATAGGTTTTTAAGTTTGGAGAACATTCATAACTGAAGAACAGCAATTTGATGGTTTGCAGTGCTCATCCACAGGCAATCATGGCATCAGACAGCCAATAGAGTTGCCCTGCAGGTAAAAAGAAACCGGCACCAGTCATAGGGAACTGGCTGTTGAACAACTGAGATCTCCACTGTCTCCCATATCTACCACAACTCGTGGTTTAACCGGGATGTGCCCTGAAGATCGCTGTTTTTTTTTTATTTATTTATTTATTTTTTTTTATCCAGACCAGAAGCCAAGCAAGCATCTGGTCCATTCCCCCCAAGATATCGATTCACTTGGAGGATTTTATGACCACAACCCTTATTTAACGTCGCTCGGTCACCATTAGTAGATCTTTGATCGGCTGGGATCGAACCTGAGACCCTCCAGTTCCTTGTTCGACGCATTACTGGTCGGGCTACCACGGCCCTTGTCCGATAACCTGTTCAATGTGTACCTTTAATGTCGGCTCACCAGAAAATTGGATATATAATTAATAGGTCTGGTACTCTTTCCGAATGAGGGCTAATACAGTAGAGTAGGGAACATGCAATAACTTCTCCAACTTGATCATTAATTACCAGTTTAAAGGTAGCCGATTTCTCCCTTTGATGATTGGCATCCTGATTAGCACTCTTGCAGACCATAATATCTTCTAAGGAGATTAAATTACTAGGAATCACTGTTATGACGAGGTTTTCTTTTCTTATGTGCGTCTTCTTAGAGGTGTTATGGGTCTTCAGTTAATTTTCAAGGAAGATAAAACCTCCCCATATCACACGGTTACTTTCAAAGAGTTGTTGGGGTGCAGGCCCGTCATTTAGGGGGATCAGGGGAGGGGCAATTGCCCCCCCTGACTTTGAGAAATCAATGTATTTTCAAAAAGTGGGCGTGGTTTTTGATGTTTCCCGGAAAAATTGCATTAAATTTGGACCCTTTGTCCCCCCCCCTGGAAAAACTCGAAATGACGGCCCTGTTGGAGTGTAAGAATTCTAATCACATAGATTGCCTGGAAAGGTCTTAGTGATATAATTCCTTTCGAGCATGCAAGGAATTTCCTAGACAGAGGGCAGTGGGTAAATTACTGCCAATAACGATTATGAGGATGCAGTTAGGGCTACAAGAGGAATTTGTAGCAATGCCTAAATAGCTAACCGACAACACCGTATTTAGCATTAGTAGATGATGTAAAACCTGCACAGCTGTGAGGGAAGTTCATATTCCTTAATAAAGATTGGATATTTGCTGAACAACTGACACATGAATGTTTCAAACTTCCATTACATAATGGTTTATGCTACGTAATTAATAAAGTTTATTTTTAGAAATTTTGATACATTTTTTCGATATTTTAGCTGATATTCCCCATGTTCTTACGTCTTGAAGTCTTGCGGCATTTTTGGCATTGATTCAGACAGCTCTTCTGCAACAATATACTAAGAAAATCGTCTCGTCCTTATTTTTTGCATACCACTGCATATTTATATTTTAAGCATTTATTTATTTTTTATAGTTAATTAATTTTTACGTATCGTTTATTAAAACTGATTTTAGTTTCAAAGTATATCTTTAGTTTTTAAATATAAGCTGCAGTAAAACCAGAAGCAAGTGGGCGTAGAGTGATCTTACGGTTTTACTTTCTCGCTTACATGAGCAGTACTTTCCAATACGTTTTAACAACTTATGTTCGCTGTATGTCTATTCTTCTGACGTAAATATAGTAAAGCGTATTTATTTCCCACAGCCAAAGAAGCCACCGTAAGCTCCATTGTCTTTGCGTTTAAAGAAAACAATTCCTTAAAGTTTCAAAAAGCAACGTTCACCCTTCCCTCATTGACTGCAAGAAAACAATTCAGGCAGACCGAAATCCATCAATTTCTCGTCCGGAGTAACATTTTTAATATCCTATTCGCGATGGGTCTTACGCTCTTTTCACTTTCGGCCAGCTTTTTGAATTCGAGGACACATATTTGCATTTTAGCTCTTCGATTTCTTGTCGCATTGCGAATGAAGTATTGATGTGACTGGAACTCAAAGGCTAGTTTTTCCTTTCTTTGAATACTTTTACAATGCACGCCTGGCATATGTGGAGGAAGAATGCAAACAATGAAAAACTATAAAATGTGCTACCCGTTAGACAGTGATGGATGTGCTTGTGGAAAAGGAAATAAGTCGAAACCATACTTACAAACAATTTTTAGTTTTTGTTACTTTCACTTTATTAAAATTCAGAAAAGTAGATGGTTTATAAAATGTGTTTTTTCAACGTAAGGGAGTTTTATTCATTTAGTTTTTTCGAACTTTTAAACACGAATAAAAAATGCGAGTAAACAAACACTCGTAAAATAAATCTGAAGTTAAATATTCGAAATATTTTTAATTTCAACTTAAAAGGCGTAGTAAGACTGCTCATAATTGCTTTAAAATATGACTCTAACACAAGTTAAAATTAATGGACTCAGCTTTAAAAGCAAACGAAAAATCACGTTAAACTCAAGCTATAAGTAAAAATACTTCTTCCTCGTAAAAGGGTTGGATAAGTATGCGATAAAAAAATTGATATTAGTCATTACATAGTTTAAAAAAATTCATGATATTATTCGAAAAAAATAAAAAATAATTAAAAAAATAAAGTATTAAAAGATAAAATACGTTTTTAAATTTAATAAAAAAAAAAGAAACTATTGTTTCTTGTTATATATCATCTGTATTTCCACTCATTTATTCTCTACTAGCGGTGCCCGCACGGCTTTGCCCGTGGTATAAAATTAAAAGTTCATTTGTAAAATAATTAATATAGCAGAAAAAATACTCTATTTTAGTTATAATTCAACTACAATTCCTTCAAAGTATGATATAAAAATTTGGTATGGGCCCTACACTACTTCCTTTTACGTGTACATTTCTTAGTAGATGCCTTAAGTGCTAAAATAGTGCTTGGAGGGAGTAAGATAACAATTCAAACATTTATATCCCTAGTTTGCCACGGAAAAATGCAAAAAAATGTTTTACAATGATTAATCTCCAAAATATCGCCGATTTTAACATCATTCAGTGAATTTTTCGCAAAATATCACCAATAGCGCCAAATTGAACCCCCCCCCCCCAAAAAAGTTTTTAAAAAAATCGCAAATTTGTCGCCAAATTGGCAAAATATCGCTAATAGCGCCAAATTGAGTCCAAATAAAAAAAAAAAAAAATTCGCCAACTTGGCGATATGTCGCCAAATTGGCGACAAATACTTCGCGACCAAAGGCTTGGCGATATATCGCCAAGTGGTCGCGCCAATTCATCTGCATTGAAATTAACACTGATTAACTCCAAAAAAAGGGGTAAAGCATCCCCTTGTGACATTCAAATGAAACCCCAACTGGAGATGCACAAAAATAAGCCAAAAGAGAAAATAAGAACAATTTTGTTGCTCACAGAAACCAACAGAAATCTTACCAAAATTTGAAAGAAGAAGAAAGTTTCCTTTCCCAGCTTTAAAAACAAAACAATACATTTTCCGAAATGAAACACTTTAAAAAGAACGTTGCAATGTCACAATTTATACGATATTTGGTTAATCTTTGTGCTTTGGGTACCCCTTTCTCGCTAAATGGGCGATAGACGCTCCTACTACTGTTTCTAAACGTTGCCAAAATCAATATTGCTGAAATGCGAAATCTATAAAAATGGAAAAAAAATCCGCCAAATCTTTTAATTAAGTCATTAGTATATTGGAAACAGGGTGGCCAGAAAAATACTACGCTCCTTATTTGGGCCGAAAAAATACTACCGTAGTATCAAAAATACTACTTCTGGCAACCCTGGAAAAAAAACGAAACAAAAATAAGTATGAACACGTAACCATAGTAACAGCATGAAAAGTTGATTTCCGTTGATAAAATAATTCATTTCATTAACCATTTTAGAATCGTTTGGCTTGCTTTACTGAAGGTAAGCCTTGAATTCCGGGATTCTAAAAACAATTGTTACAGCTCTCCTGATGATCGTAGAAACTTCGAAAAAACTTCATTTTGTGCAGAAAATTTCAAGCTTTCGAATGACATAAGACTTGAAAATGTGTATAAAATATTTCTTCCCTATTTTATCGAATTTCCGCTAAGAATTCGAATAGAAAAAGAACGAAATGGAATTTTCGAAAAATCGCTTCGAGGTGCAAAACTACATGCTACAAACTAATTTTGTACCAAGTGGCATGAAAATCGACCGAACGGTTTTGGCGCTACGCGCGTGACAGACAGACAGAAGGAAAGACAGAAGAAAAGACAGAGAGACAAACTTTCAGCTTTATTATTAGTAGAGATAACACGTTTTAAACGTATAAACAAGGGTAATGATAAGAGAGGACGTGAATTAAATTTCTTAAGCTGAGTTACTGTCTAATCGCATTCTATTGAAATTTATCTTATGTAGCTTACTTTAAAGAATTAATTAGGATTTTTTTTTCTTAGTCAATGATAGGGAACTTAGTAGTTTAATTATTTTTTGGAACTAATCTTCTTACATTTTTAATTTATTATCCACGTAGTCGATAATTTAGTAATTGCTTCTGGGGATTAAAAAGTTCAAAGTAAATTGTTATGTTAGATTTTAATGAAAAGTTTCAACTTTTGTTTCTTAGGAAAATTGACTGGTTTTTATGGCACAAGAGCCTTAAGAAGAAAAATAAATTATTTGTTGCCTATGAGAATAACAAAATAAGTAAGAAGCTGTTTAAAAATAGTCTTGTTTTATATGTACCTCGTATTTCCCGGCAACAATTTAAATGATACCCTTTAATTATAAAACTGACAGCTAATCATTTACTCAGTTGTTGAAAATCAGCGAGCCTCTCTTTTAAGTAGTTAATTTATTTTTACACTATAGCTTCTTTACAAACCTTGAATAATGATAAATTTCAAATGTGCTGACTATAGGAATATAGTAGTACTTTTTTTAAGCATGAGTAAGTTTATCTTAATATATAAAAATTACGTGTCCCTGTGTTTGTGGCCAATGGACTCCTCAGCTACTGAGCCGATTTTAACCAAATTTTACACGCAGTTTCAGTTTGGTCCAACTTAAATGATAGGATAGTTTTTATCTCAATTTAGGACCGCAATATATTTTTTATTGCAAATTATGTATTTAGCTACCAGCTTTTCTGTGTTCTTGGCTAAGCCTTTTTACTAAGCCTTTTTTGACACCTCCATGGCTGAGCGACATAAAGCACACGTTCTGGCAGCTTCTGGAGCGCAGTAAACAAGTAATAATCTTTCTTATAATATATAAAAATTACGTGTCCCTGTGTTTGTGTCCAATGGACTCCTCAGCTACTGAACCGATTTTAACCAAATTTTGCACGCAGTTTCAGTTTGGTCCAACTTAAATGATAGGATAGTTTTTATCTCAATTTAGGACCGCAATATATTTTTTATTGCAAATTATCTATTTAGCTACCAGCTTTTCTGTATTCTTGACTAAAATTCTTTAAACATACCCGGAATGCCACCACATAATCGGCGGCTAAAAATGGGTTTACCCATAGTTCTTCTACATAATTTAAATCCACCGAGATTATGCAATGGTACGCGTTTAGTTATCAAAAAAATCACCGGGAACATTATTGAGGCAATCATTTTGACTGGCAAGTTTAAAGATGAAGTAGTTCTGTTGCCACGTATCCCAATGACACCGTCAGAATCTTCAATACCCTTCAAAAGTCTACAGTTTCCCATTCGTTTAGCCTTCGCCATGTCCATTAATAAGTCCCAAGGACAAACAATGTCAATTTGCGGTTTAGATTTAGAAAATCCATGCTTTTCCCATGGGCAACTATAGGTCGCTTGCTCCCGTGTGGGAAAACCGTCCAATCTATTTTTGTTTACAAAAGACAGATTAACAAAGAATATTGCGCACCGATTAGTGTTGAGTTAAACTGAAATGAAAAATGCTTATAATTCAAAAAATAACAAATAATATTGGTTAATTATCTACCATACCTACATTATTAAAAAATAAAATGTTATATTAAAAAATAAAATGTTACAATAGCAATTAGCAAATTTTTAATTAACTCAATTGTTACAAGCCTGAATATAATATTTCTAAGTAATAAAATGCTACATTTTTTGTTGATTTTTTATTTCTAGCAAACTTAGGAAATTTTTGTTCGATTGTTTTCATATTTTGACCTCAAATTCATATTTATATAAAGTTGATCTCTATAATGGTAATAAAATTTTTCGTTTCTATTGAAACATTATAGTTTAACCCATACCTTAGCCACAGCAACGCGTGGCCGGGTCAGCTAGTAATATATAAAAATTACGTGTCCCTGTGTTTGTGTCCAATGGACTCCTCAGCTACTGAACCGATTTTAACCAAATTTTGCACGCAGTTTCAGTTTGGTCCAACTTAAATGATAGGATAGTTTTTATCTCAATTTAGGACCGCAATATATTTTTTATTGCAAATTATCTATTTAGCTACCAGCTTTTCTGTATTCTTGGCTAAAATTCTTTAAACATACCCGGAATGCCACCACATAATCTGCGGTTAAAAATTGGTTCACCCATAGTTCTTCTACGTAATTTAAATCCACCGAGATTATGCAATGGTACGCGTTTAGTTATCAAAAAAATCACCGGGAACATTATTGAGGCAATCATTTTGACTGGCAAGTTTAAAGATGAAGTAGTTCTGTTGCCACGTATCCCAATGACACCGTCAGAATCTTCAATACCCTTCAAAAGGCTACAGTTTCCCATTCGTTTAGCTTTCGCCATGTCCATTAATAAGTCCCAAGGACAAACAATGTCAATTTGCGGTTTAGATTTAGAAAATCCATGTTTTTCCCATGGGCAACTATAGGTCGCTTGCTCCCGTGTGGGAAAACCGTCCAATCTATTTTTGTTTACAAGAGACAGATTAACAAAGAATATTGTGCACCGATTAGTGTTGAGTTAAACTGAAATTAAAAATGCTTATAATTCAAAAAATAACAAATAATATTGGTTAATTATCTACCCTACCTACATTATTAAAAAATAAAATGTTACATTAAAAAATAAAATGTTACAATAGCAATTAGCAAATTTTTAATTAACTCAATTGTTACAAGCTTGAATATAATATTTCTAAGTACTAAAATGCTACATTTTTTGTTGATTTTTTGTTTCTAGCAAACTTAGGAAATTTTTGTTCGATTGTTTTCATATTTTGACCTCAAATTCATATTTATATAATGTTGATCTCTGTAACGGTAATAAAGTTTTTCGTTTCTATTGAAACATTATAGTTTAACCCATACCTTAGCCACAGCAACGCGTGGCCGGGTCAGCTAGTAACATATATTTAAAATGTTTTAAAAAAAATCAATAACTCTGCATCGTAGTTTTCCATATTTTAAACATTTCCTTGCACGACATGTCACCAAAAAGGAAAAGGACCGAAAGGTCCCAAACAGACTAAAAGAAAAAAAGCAAGAGACATACTTTATATACTTTTGATTTTATCGTCCGCAAATATGAAAAATTATTAATTTTTAAACGTTTTGCATAACTTTGCTGAAAAAGTTAGAAATGTAATTTAGAAAAATATGCGAAAGTTACAGTAAAATTGATGCATGCTTTAGGTTCTTCGTATGTAAAATTCAATTCCATTTCTTCTTTTCTTCCTTCTGTAATAAAAAGCAAGAAGCAGATCAGAAAAAGAAATTCAAAGTGGGGTTTTTTGTCGTGCTTTGTGCATTCCAACTTACTACTCAAGGGATTTATTTTCGCTTGCATAAATAAAATGTATGCTACGAAAATTTCATCATGTTTTCTTCTGGGAATTTTTAACATCTTGTTTTGGAATGCCTTCTCGTTATTTTTAACTTTTACTCCCGTTTTATGGGTTTGTACTTCACTTTCTTCACTTCACTTACTACCTGTGTAAGGGTTATTCTTGTTATTTGATGTTCCAAAAGTTCCCCAAATTTCTCTTCCGCGTATTAAAGTATCTTCTTCCACGAATGAGATTGATGATTTTACATTTTATGAAATCCTCTTTTCAGTGATATATTATTTATTTTCAAAGATGAAACGAAACTCTGCAAAGCCTTCATAAAAGATTTTCTTCCGTTACTAGAATGTTAAAAAAAGCGCGTTTAGTAGACTTTCAGTTTTCTTTCTTTCTTTTTTCAGATTCTTGTTGGTAAAAATATCTATCAAAGACGGTATTGAAATGGATTACCGATAAGTTTGGCATAAAATGCTTTTCCGTTTGTAGCAGCTACTGAAAATATACTTTCCTTACTTTTTAATCTTAAAAAAAGATGCAATGTGGAGAATGAAAGATGTCCTTTGATATAAGTAAATATTATTTTCTTTTGTTTTATGCCTTTCAAAATGCAAGAATAATAAGCACGGCTGTCCATGCTTTTCACAGCAATGTTAAGGATGTGCTTATATACCCTATGAGTAGTATTCTCAAACAAATGTCCCTGAACTCAAAAACTCTCATGATTTATAATCTACCTGTAGTAACTAATATTGAAAAAAAAAAAAAAAAAAAAAACACCACCTACATAAGCCTACTTGAAAGCAATTCCTCAGTATTTTATATATCAGTTTTTCCCAAAACGCTTACAAATACTAGAAATGTATCGGAAAATTGTTTTTTTTTTTTTTAACGAGCTTTATGAAAAACATGGTAATTTGAAGATTTAAAGAAAAATTAGCACATGATATTATTTTCTTCATAACGGACGTATGTTATGGTGCAGCGTCAACCGTAGTAATTAATGTGCTACCTTACTCATAGATAAATAATAAAATTTTGAATTATAAACATTTAAAATTAAGAGTAGTGATCTCAGAAACGTTATGGCTCTAAGTTCAAACTTATCTTTTGCTCGGACAAGGAAATATACATTTATAACTCATAATGTTGTACAAAATTTATAATCAAGAACATTAGAAGTGAACTGCATGCTACATTTTCCTCTTCTAGACAGGCTACCCTAGGTATTGTCAATTTATTTTCGCTGCTTCAATTAACGAAAGCGAATACCCCGTTGATGCCAAAGTTTAACCCGCAACGTAGTTTCTAATTATTTCTGATCCCATGACAGTCTTAATTAAACTCTCTAATTTAACCGCAAATATCCGTCTGTCGGCAAAAGAATCTTGGGAAATCATCTCAATCGAAGCAATTAAACGCTTTGATTACCAATACCTATAACAAGCCGTCGTCATGAATTAGGCAAACGCAAATCGAATTCGTTCTTTGTACCGGGTTAGACAATTGGATTATTGAGAAGCCATTCGTTGCTGTTGCTAAGACAAATAGAAGAAAGCAAAATGTATCCAAAACTTTTCTAATTAAATAAAATTTTCGTGTTTAATTTACTGGAGGATTACCAGCATACAGTTTAGAGTTATTCAAATGTTTCTACCAGACATTCGATTTCAAAAAGAAAACTTCTTCCTTTACGTTATTTCGTGTAATAAAAAAATACATTAAAAATATCCACATAGTAGATATTATATTGAGAAACAGGCAATTTGTTGAAAATAAATATATGGTATACTTTTAAGCTCCCCTTTTGATTACAACAGGTTCTTTTACTAGACACATTAGCAAAGCGCTATTTGAGCTAACTTTATTTCAGCTAAACTTTTGTAATGCATATTATAAATAGCTTTCTTGCGAGTAGGTCAACCTTGAACAACTGAAAAAATAACATATAGTAGTATTTGCATTTCATGTTACTTTTACATAATCACACAAAAATATTTCCCGGCCATTATAGCAAAAATATTAAGGTACAGTCAAACCCGATTAATAGAATATCGGTTAATAGAATATCCCGCTTAATGTAATACATTTTCAATGTACCGAACCGTAGTAAATCATTTCTGTGTTAAATTTCCCGGTTAAAGTAATACATTTTTTGAAGCAATCCCGGTTAAAAGAATAATTTTAAGTCATGCTGATGTCGATATGTTCCCATTTTCAACTGATTCCATTTAGATTTCTCTTCTTTTAAAGAACATAAATGTAAAGGATAAAATTTGAAGAAAAAGTGAATTTTATAGAATATGTAAATGCTAATAAATGTTCGAAGTTAAATCTTGCAAAAAATTTTGAGATATTGATCTCCGCGTGCTGAAGTTAATAACGCTTGTAATATTATTAAAGACGTTTATTGGAAAGGAAACCCAGTGCTGCCTTTCACTTGTTTTACAATTCAGAAAATCAAATTACTGACTTGATGCATTCACAGAGCAGTAAACAGTCTAAAATATCCGACTCCTTTAGCAACAAATAAGTGACATAATAAGTACATTATAAGTATTTTTCGAAAAATTGCTGCAAATATGTATATTTTACCATAAAATAAGATCATTTTTCATCCAATTTCTAAATTTTAATATGTGTTTAAAGTGTCATTAATTAATATGCTTAAAGTTAATCATAAGATTTTAATTGATAAAATATACCTGTGGTTAAGGCAATTTTTAAAGCTTTCTAGATTTAAATGCAATTTGAAATAACGTGTGGACGGGATCCCGGATAATGGAATACCCCGCTTATTAGAATATTTTTTCGTGCCAAATTGGCTATTCCATTAAGCGGGCTCGACTGTATCAATGTGAGTGCAGTAGTATCGGGGTGAGGATACGATTTTTTGTTACATATATTGCACATATGTGTACGAACTTTAGTCAGGAGTGCCAGTATTGCGTAATGTTCCTTTTCAACCAAGCTAAGTTGTTCTGAATATCCAAATACTACTATCTTTGACCACCTTAAAGTGTTTGTAACGGGTTCCTGCTATAAATAGCGTTATACACTCATCAATCTTTTATTTAAAATATGCGTATACGTGTCAGTTTTAATTGTGCGCGGTTAGATTTCGTTAATTGTATTTAAAAAAAAGAAAAGAAAAAACACATCAGCACTCATTATATGTTGGTACTTTTTTCTTCTCTAAGCCACCGCTTCGTTTTGAAGTCCCAAAGCCAAGGTGACATTAAATCGTTAAGCATGGAGAAACATTAATGCATACTATTTTTAACATGTTAGTCAGCGAATAAATTCTTTAAACGTTTGAAAGAGTTTTATTTCATTTAATGATACAAGCTATTGTAATTCCTACGATAAAAATGCTAAAGGGAAAAAAAGACAAAGAAAACGAGCTTGCACCAGAACAGACGATAAATGTGGTTAAATATTCAAATTTGAAAAACGCTTTTCTAGTTTAATTTGTCTTGTTTTTAGAATTGCACTTTTTTGAATGTTAAAGCCTTGGAACTGACTGCTGGCGTCTCAAGTGTATTCTTTTCCGCTACTGATGTATAACCAAAGAAAAAAAACCGTACATGATAAATTCCTCTTTTATTCTAATTAATCAATTATCTTTTTCTTTTGCTAAAGCTTATTTTACTATTATTTTTAATTTCTATTTCTTTCGTTTTTTTTCAATGCAATTCTTGAAATGTTTCTTGCATACAAATTGCACCAATGCTTTAATTTGAATCGTGAAACGTTATGTAAATCAACTTATTTCATTGTTTCGTATATTCGCTTTCCCATTAGGTTTTGAATAGTATTATTATTCCATTGTTTGAATATTTATTCACTAAACGTTTAGTACATATTTTGTTTTAATTTCTTACATTTCATATTTTAGCGCAGACGAATTATGACTTTGTTTCATGCATAAGATACATCTCAGAAAGATACATTTTATTTAAATACACAAATAGAATTTTTTCGTCCTCTCTTTATTATTTATATCACTATTTCTCCGTTTTAATAATGTTTTCCAAGTGCTGATAACAATAGTAGTTTGATTAAAGTCATACATTTCATTTGTTTAGATATTTAGGTATGCACTCTATATAACATCTCTTTAGATTCCAGCTTTTCCCCCCAAATTCCCTTTTCTTATACTTTACATGAATAATGGACAAAAAGGATATAGAATTGAACTTAAATTATATATGTATAAATAGCAATTGTTATTGATTAATATCAATTATTACTATTATTATTGTTAAATATTAATACGAATAGCATACACTATATTGGCACAATTATCGATTAATGATGTACCTGAACAAGAACAAATGATCAATTTCCTTTCATATTTTGTAGTTACAGGGTTTCTAACAAGGTACTGCCTGATTTCAAATTTGAGTATTATGAAAACAAGTGTTAATTTTATAATAACAAATAACAAACAATATATTTGCTGTGAAAATCGTAAAAATCATATGCAGAATTTTGAAAACAAAAAAAGTGCTAACTGATGGCGCTGGACGCTGTAACAGCAATTCGAGAATCTACAAATAGTGTTTTAAGGGATGGAGTAGACTAAACTGAGACTATACTATACTATTGGAAAACAAGTGTAGTTTTTCGCAGGAATTTCACTGGTTAGGCCACAGACCTACGGCAACAAGTATCAGCTTCCAAAGACGGTATGCGTAGGACTATGGCCTAACCTCTTACGAAAAACTAGACTTTCCCTCAGTAGTTTTGTTTGTTTAAACTTCCTTTCACGCTTCAACGCTAGAAATGATTGCTCCAGCCCTCAAAACAATAATTATTGGTACTCGTACTACAATAACGTCCTCCAGCGGCACCTGTTGGGACTTTTTTCCAAATCCTGCACATAATTTTTACGGCTTTCACAATAAATTTAACGTTTGCTTCATTCACAATAAACGTACTACTTTCACAATAAACATAACGTTTGCTTCATTCAAAGATCATAAATAGTTTTCAAGAAATTCTATTTTTAAATCACGGAGTCCTTTGCTAGACACCTTGTACACAGAATCTCTAATTTATTTCGTTAAAACATTTTACTCAAAAAATGATCAATACTGCAGTAAAGAAAGACATCTTTTATGTCTACGGATATTAAAATTACTTGGTTACATAAATTAAGTTTGATTCCTCCAGATGCTACTTATTCAACAAATGGAGTTTTGCTAAAATTTCAATTTTGATTCGACAAAAGCGAATGATTGAAATGTAGTCTCTTGGAGTTATTTTTAACATTAATTAAATAAAAACATTTTATCACCCAGCAGTACATAAAATATGTTTTTTTTTTGTTACAGCTACGTTCGTAAAGATCAAATTTGACGTGAGAGTAATTAAAGTTATTGATTGATGTGCAGGCTGGAAACTACGTTATAAAATCAACATATATTACACCTGCCTATTTGTTAGCTAAACCCCTTCTGAAGTACTGATAATATTAAACGTCTTTACTTGTTTAAGCTCATTCCATCAACAGAATTACAACATAAATTAAAAGCGAAAGGATTTGCTTATTTTCTAGAAAATAGAAAGACAAGCTTTATGCAGGAGAATAGGAGCATTTTCCAAGCTTGTGAGGATTAATGGAACATAATTTATTTACTATCTTTGAGAAAGCAGTAAATATTTATTACTTAAATGAAGCCCTATGGTTTGTCTTTGAATTGGGATCCTAAAAATAAACATCAGTTCAGCACAAAGGGGAGGAAACACATTTTTATGCTTCAAATACTTATAAAAATGTGTTTACAAATGTGCAATCGCTTTTTTCTTTAAAGCATCTAGACATTATAGCTTAACAATTTTAATTTTTAAAGATCGTTCTTCCTTTCAGCAGGAAATACAGCAATCGACTATTGCTCATAAATAATTTGGTTATGATTATTAACGTCGGTGATAGTTTTATACATCATCATGTCTGTATGGTATATTGCTGATCTTTTTTTAGTTTATTATTTTTTATGTGCTTTAGATTTTGTTTATAAACAAGTTCAGCCACTTTTTATTTCAATCATTATGTCAGGTATGATTAATGTTTGTTGTACACACAAACATTGTCTTGAAGTCTTAAGAATCATAAACATTGGGAGAGCATCATCCATGTCGTAACATAGTTGAATTCTGCAACATAGTCTTGCAGATGTTTTGTAGAGTTTCGAAAATTCAGAGATGTTTTGCCATAGAGCAACTTCGAGAACGTGACTCCAAACTCAACAATGTTATGACATTGAATGTTCCACTGATGTTTATGATTTTTAAGACCTCTTGGTAACTGAGTATAGCTAACATCCACCTGTAACAAACATAATAATTAAACTAAATAGGTGGAGGGTGCATAACGGTAAAAATTGAAGAAAAGTCTCAGTTTGAGAAATTTTTATTGCAAATAAAAGTGATATCGCACATGCGTAGTGACTAAAAGAAACCACTAAGACGCCTTTACAAGTGGTAGAGTATATCGTTCTGCAGGCTATAAGGGAGCGAAACCGGACATAGGTCAACTTAACTCTACTTAGCAGCCACGTATGGCAACCAGACGGCATCTAATACGGTGGCCAAACGTTTTTGCATAAAGGCCCTTTTTTCATCCGTTGTCCTGAGCACGGCATTGCTTAAACATCAAGCGAGCTGCGGAACCTTCAACAATGGCGTTAAGAACACAAAAAAGGGTCATCTCATGAATAATGTTTGAGCCGTGCTTGTCGGATCAACGATTCTCAGTGCCAGTTTACTTAGAGAGAGGAATTGAGAATGTGAGACTCTTGGAGTGATCCTGGAGTTCTTGTGTGCGAAGGAATTACATTAAATGAATGCACGGAGCTCCATCTTTTTGCACTATGTAAATGAGTGTTGTATTTACAGAATAATACAGCTAATTTTATAGTAAACAACTATAAAAAATGATGATTTTACAGTAATAAACTGTACATTTTACAGTACTAAATTGTAAATTTGCTAGCTTTATAGTAATTAACTGTAAAATGAGCAATTTTGCAGTTTAGCACCGTACATTTTACAGTTTTGAACTGTATCCTCTGCTACCAGTACTATACTGTCGTTTTACAGTTTAATACAGCTGAATTTTACGGCAATTAATTGTAAAATTTCTAGCTTTACAGTAATAAAATAAAATTGCTTGTTTTACTGTTTATTACTGTGCATTTTAGTTTTAAATTGGAGCCTCAGTTGCCAGTATTATACTGTAAAAAAGTTAATACAATTAATTTTTTGCAGTGTGACAGTGCTCACGTATCTAAAATCTTAACGTCGATAAATCATCTCACACACAGATTAGAGGTTTCATTGGTCCCAGCTTCATTTCTATGGTTGAATGCGCGCGTTCACTCAACAGGTCGGCTACTAAGAATTTTCTGAAAAGTGAGATCATCTGCAAAGTGGATTGTCCAGCGTGATCTCCTGATTTGAATTCCGTTGTACTTGATTGGGATTCTGTGCAAAGATACCTGGCATTAAAAATTAAAGTCATGTCCTCCAGAGAATACTAAAGAATTGTAGCAGATTATCCTTGAAGAGTGGCAACAGTTACCCCAACAACTGCTGATTATTCGGTATGCTGTATTATGTAGCCATATTATATTAAGATCAAGTGAAAACCTATACTGAGGGACCTAGGTTTGTTGCTTTTCTTCATAGCCATTGAATTTGTTTTTTTTAATCAGAAAATTAGGCAATATAAGCATTTAAAGTAAGTTAATTAAGTAGGTGAAGTTAACTAAATAATTAAGATCTTTAAGAAATATAGGCACATAATTAGTATAACAATAAGTAAACAAATAAAGAAATTAAGGAGGCTTTTGGGAGATGCCTAGTAAATCTTGACGGCGAAGAGATGTCGGGTGACCATGAGGTGGAAAGGGACAGCTTCATTTTATAATGGGTAGCATCAGACTGTTCACGTTGGCAATAAAACTTTAATGAACTAAGTTCGTAAACAATTAACTTACTCGCTGATCTGACCAATTTTAAAATTAATCGGGCCGTTTCCACCGCAACGTCCCGCGTCATCACTCCACGGTCAATCTTTAAGCAAGATCGAACCATCCGGAGAATACTAAGCAGCTAAAACTGATGCTTCTTAAAGAGTGTCAGGACTTATCCCAATAACTGCTGAATAATACGGTATAGTGCACACTATAAAAATAAAGTGTTGTTTTTACTGTATGTAGAGGATCTAGTTTAAAACTGTAAAATCACAGTAATGAACTAAAACTAGCTGTTTTAGAGTTTATTGCTCTAAAACTAGCATTTTTACAGTTTCCTACTGTAAAATTAGTGATTTTACAGTTTTTTTCTGTAAAGTTGCTATAAAATTAGTAGTATTATACTGTAAAAAACAATCTTTATTTTTTAGTGCATGCGCTCAGATTATATTTAGAGCAAGTGAATTCCCTTTCCGAAGGACTGTGATTCGTTGCTTTTCTCTATAGGCATATAATGTTTTCCTTATTAGAAAATTAGTCAATAAGCAACACTTTTTAAAGTAAGATAAATAATTAATTATAGGTAATTAAATAATTAAAACCTTTACTTAAATTAAGCACATATACGATAGCTAATAGAACTACAAGCAAATAAATAAATAAATTTATTAATTGAATTGAGGGTATATTAACATTATATCAGATATATCATGTTTTAAGTTTTTATGCACTATGAATGAAAAAGCTGTTGCAAGCTTACGCTCTGAACTTACGATCGTAAAAATTCTCATCTAAATGTTAAGATTAAATATGAGTATTTCAATTGTAAATTGAGAATTACATTTAGACTAGGGGAATTTTTACAAGGATTAACATTTCCCCCTGTTTAAGGGAAAATGTAGACTTCCCGTTCTTCAGTACGTGGTATGAACTTTCATAATCCATTTGTCAGTTGGATGTGAAGTTTATTCAAATCATCTTTTAAAAAATGTTAATTTTTAAAAATTCGACGCTCGGTAAGAGACCCATAAAAATAATTTTATAAGTCTAAAACGTTCATTAAGAAGTTGTAATTTTGGACATACAAGTATTTAAAATAGATGAGAAAAATTTCATGAAAGTCTAAAGAACAGAATGCTACTAGTTTAATTTGGTTCAGCGCCCGAACTGCCACGAAAGAAAAACAGATGTGAAAGTTAAATTTACTGGAAAAATTGTCTTCTATTGCGCTCAAGTTCGCGAAAGAGTCTTTGATATTGATTTGTACTAGGGAAATGAGGAAGGGAAATGTTTACAAAAGGAGCGCCGTTAGTTTTAAGTGGTGCAATTCATCTTAATTTCGTAGATAACATCATAGCGAAGTTGTAACTTCAAGTTATGCTCAAGGGTTGAATATTGCTTTGCTTAAATCGTTTTCCAATATGTAATTAGAATCTAATTTAATTTATCATATTTAGAAAGTTAAAATCTGCGTTTTCGTCCTTTTACTGCAAAATACAAATTTATCTTTTTTATAAACTGTGAATTTTCAATAACTTGACTAAATTATCTCTTATGTTGCTGTGCTTACGCAGCTTAAAGATGCTAACCAATTTAATGTCTCGTTTTCCCCTTTTTCTTTCTTCCTTTTTTTTTCCCTTCTTCCTGTTTTTCATTTTTTTTTCAAACTAATTAGTTATAAATAAAAGAGAAATTTCCACATTACAATCTTTACTTTTCTTTAAAAAATATTTGAAGGACGATTTTGGAAAGTTTCAATTACTAAAATTTCAAGACAACTTGGCAAAGAATTTGGAGCAATACCAGAAACTTCCGGGCTCAAATATCGGTGTTGATCGCTCTTTCTAGACAGACAATGAAGCTAATATGGTATATTATGGTGAAGCTGTATGGTATTCCTGTATAAGAGTTTAAGGTATGGTAAGTCCTACATAAGAGGTTAAATGGTTGTCCGCGTCTTCTAAAATGTGGAGTAACCACCAACAAAACATCTTGAAAAAGAAATCTTGTCGACGACGATCTACACAGAATTTTTTTTTAAATAAATTTCGTCTGGTGCAGATAAGTTACCCTAGGAAGACTCTGGAAGTATTAATATGGAAAATGCAAATAATAGCAGTACCACTTTCAAGACAGCGTTTAAAAAACGAAAACTAGTCAATAAACGTTAATTTTTAATGTAAATTAAATAATTTATTAAATGTTACTCGTTTAGTAGAAACTCAATGAAATGTGAGTACGTACAATTTAATTAGTAAAATTACCAGTAAATTAATAAAGGATTGATAATTTACTGTACTACAAATAAACATTAGCTAAGCAATTTAATTTAAAAATAATTTTTAAAGTCAAGCTAATGTTATGTGAAAGTTGAGTTCATGGTTTAATTATGTGAACTTACATTAAGTAAAAAGTTTAAATTGAAACCTGTGTAGGCAAAAATATTTATAAAATTGTTTTTATGCATGATACCGTGAAATAGTACTTAATTTGCTTTGGTTGTAACGGACAAAGGTATTTATAAAAAAGATTCCACATTTATAGCATCCATACGACACTTTTCTGCTATGATAAATGACCATGATTTCTCTATTATTTTGTGTAAAGATTAATTTTAGTGACTATTGGCTCAAATGTTTAATGTTTTTTTGCTTCCCAGTACGAAGTGAGGGGAACTTTTGAACGTAGTTATGTACACGTTTGACAAAAGTAAGTATCAATTTTGATCATGTCTCACCTGTGTAGGCAAAAGTAGTAGATTTTTGCTGCGGTCGTCTGTTCGAATGTCCCTTTTTAGCCTACTTTCCCGTTAAAAATAAAACAAAGACGAAAAAAGTATTAAAGGTAGCTTAATGCATCTAAAAAATATCGCCAAGTCTAAAAAATATCGCCAAGTTAAAAAAATATCGCCAAGTCCAAAAAATATCGCCAAGTTAAAAAAATAAAAAGGTAAAATGAATATCGAAAAATTAAAAATTTGAAAGTAGGGTATTGAGATGGGGAATTTGTGTGTCGGTCGGTCTGTCGGTCTGTCTGTCCCCCCCCCCTAATAACTTTTGAATGAACATTCCGATTTGGACAAACTTTTTTTGTTGGAAAAATCTTGACGAGTACAGCTCACTCCCATATTTGATTTTTCGATTTGAACAATTTTTGGTTCAACTTTGAACCGTTCAAACAACCGGTCCCGCGATGCTAACTTTTGAATGAACAGTCCGATTTGAACAAACTTTTTTTTGTTCGAAAGATCTTTTCAAGGATACTTCATTCCCGTATCTACATTTTCGATTTGAACAATGTTTCGTTCAACATTGAACCGTTCAAACAAGCTGTCACCCCTAATAACTTTTGAATGAACAGTCCGATTTAAACAAACTTTTTTTTTGTTCGAAGCGTTTCGGCAAGGATACTTTATTACCGTATTTAAATTTTCAATTTGAACATTTTTGGTTCAACATTGAACCGTTCAAGCAACCTTTCCCGCGATGCTAACTCTTGAGTGAACAATCCGATTTGAACAAACTTTTTTTTGTTCGAAATATCTTATCAAGGATACTTCATTCCCGTATCTACATTTCCGATTTGAACAATTTTTCGTTCAACATTGAACCGTTCAAGCAACCTTTCCCCACCTAATAACTTTTGAGTGAACCGTCCGAATGGAATAAACTTTTTTTTTGCTTGAAAGATCTCGGAGAGGCTTTCCCATACATTCCCATATTTCGCTTTTTGATTTGAACCATTTTTCGTTCAATATTGAACCGTTCAGAAAAAAAATTAACATTACCGTCTACGGGGAATTTAAGTTGAATGTTGATCCTGAACTTAAAGTCGGATTTCCTTCAAAATAACTTTGTAAGAAAATGTTTTTGATAAATGATGTTTGTAAAGTACTTTTCTGAGTAATCTTCTGTGAGGACTCTGATTCCGACTCCGACTCCGTGAACATGGCGGAAATACAGGCTCAGAAAAAAAAATGACTGAACGTGCAGACGATTTTTTGTTTATTTATTCATTTGTTTTATTTTATTTATTATTATTTTTTTTGCAGACGATTTTTTTTGTAATAAAAATTTTTCATTCATGAGAACATTTTATTCTTTATTTATATTTAACAACTGGCAACGGATTAAAAGTGAAATTCGAGACATTTTATTAACAGACGAGTTTTTTTTTTCTTTCTTTGATAAAATGTGTTTTGATGTTCTTTGTACTTTTATTTATTTATTTATTTATTTTATTATTACTATTATTATTATTATTTTTTTTTTTGAAAACGATGGAGGATTTTTTTCTACGGAGGAACTGTAACAGTTACACTCTTTAAAAGGTGCGACATAACTTTATTTATTACTTTTTACGTGTCTATTTCATCTGATGAGAGGGGTATATTTTGCTTTTTGAAATCAGCTCTAAGTGCTAAAAAGGTATGTTTGACATAATTTTAAGTCTCAGATAATCAAGAGAATAACGATCAGATGCGAGAATGCCGAAGTCGATGTACGGGAAAGTAGGCTCGTTTAGTTCTTGACAGAACTTCTTGTTTATGTATGGGTCTGGAATGTTTAAAAATCAAATCAACCATGGAGTTTGACATTTCTTTTGTAGGAACTATACAATGTCTGATTCTGTACCATCCTTTTTGGTTGAAATTGGTCATCCATCCAGACGCATGTAGCATCTAACTGAGGATTCATCTGGAATCAATCAGAAATGTTTGGTCGGAGGTTGTCAATAAGAACAGCTATTCCTATGAAAAACTCTAGGCACTAAAAATATAAGTTTTTTTTTTTTTCAAAAAATCTTAAAAAGAATTATGACAAAAATCTCGAAAGGGAAATGTTCAATGAAGGGGAGTGGGAATGGATAGGGGGACGCATAAAAAATAACTTGACTAAGAAAACAAAAAAAGTACCTGTAAGAGGTGCATTTAAAAAATTAAATAAAAACGGAAACAATATGTGCCTTAGCAAATATGTCCCATTGTTTTATTGTAATAAATCTTCGATGAGTTATACGCCAATACGAAAAACAGGCTTAGGTTCAGACAATTATTTTTTGTTGAAAAATTCCAATTGATGCTACATTAGTCTTTTTGAAGCACTCATACTGAAGGAAATGTTTTTAAATTTCACTTTAGATGGCGCATAATTAGTATAATTACTTTTAAGATTCTGCCAAACGAAAAGCATTTCCAATTATCTTTTGGTAATCCGATTACAGAAGAAATTTTCTTTGAGTACAATCTGATTAAATGTAATTTTCTACTCTGATAGCCATAAACACTATCATCCTCACAAATGCTCAAGGAAAGCATCTTCATTATAACTTGTTTTTATTTATTATTTTTTAAACATTTATTATTTGTTGGTTCTCTGATTTAGTGTTTAATGCTTCAGGACATATTTATCCCTTGAAGAGGGCAGTAATAAGGAAAAAAGGAACCGCTTTTAACTCTTGGTAATTTTTCAAGTGCAAAACTGTAATTACGTTTTTGTTTTCTGTACTTTTTCTTTTATCAAACGTATGTAAATTAAGCTTCTTCGTGAAAAAGCGCTTTGTTCCGAAATTAAAGTGGAAAAAAAAAAGGTTTACGTTATCTTATCTCTATTAAGATAATTCAACTTGTAAGCAGACATACGTAAACAGCTCTTATAAGTGCTACTTCGTAAATTTTTCCTTCAAATGTTTTAGAATCTTTTGTTTGTATCTTTTACCATATAAATTAAAGTAATAAACCACTAGAATAACTGCTAGAAATTTTAGTATTTTGTCGATAGTTTTCAATTGGTTTTAATAAATATAGAGACTTGCCAAAATAAAATTTTGCTCTATTTGGAGAGCAAGTGAAAATAAAGTTAGAAGTTAATTAACAAGTTAGTTAACCTGTACATAGTGTACACTTGTGCATATGGATGGTAATTGCGCCACCTGTGGCGTTAGAATTACATAAAGTAGCTCTATCCTTATCACAATTTCTGCTGATATGTTTACATATATTTTTCCATTTTACAAAAAGTTTAAAAAAATAGCATACAGCTCCACCCCTTGGATTTTAACTGGACATTGTCGTCTTGAATTTAAATAAAAGTTTTCAAAACTACGAATTGCGATATTAACCTAATGGTTGGATTTCCTGTTTCTGCAAATAGTATGGAATGGATATGCAGAAAACATTCGAATTAGTAGTATTATGACTGGTGATTTTCTTCATACGGCAGCATTCGGTATATTCATAAAAAAGGAAAAAGGCAATTAGGACGCTGAAATAAATATAGCGTTTTTAGGCGTAATTGAATTAGTAACTTACTCATAAAGATCCAGAGTAATAACTTTCATGGAATTTTTATTCCTTATTAGTCTTAAATGATGAGAATTAGAATTCTGGAATTTCGTATTTAGATGAAGTTTTGCTGCTTAAATTAGTCAATATAGATGGTTTTCAGTGAAAACAAGAAAAAAAAAAAAAAGGTTATTCATGTTAAGTCAGCTTCAGTTAAGCTTCGTGTGAAAGCAAATTGTAGACGATGTATGACCCCATAACTAAAAAATTACTCTCTAAATAAATATTAAAAACATAAGCTAGACACATTCTCGTGTAGTCATGGTAATTTAAAAACGCAAAACAAGATGCACTTAGGTAAAGTGGGAAGAATAAAAAATCGTGGTTGCTTCAAAAAATTGCACTTCTTTACATCCACAAAAACCACACAAAACACAAAATCGGATTATTTAATAATTGATAATCATTTTTCAACTTGAGATCTAACAGAATTTTGTACGATGTAGTTCAGAAATGTGTTATAATTAAAAATGTGTTTGATTTCAGTTGCAACATTTTTTTGTGTTGTCTTTTATATAAAATTGTGTTAAGTAAATGAAATAGATATTTTTTCTTTAATTAATTTAAAATTTATTGCTAAAGTTAATTGCTTTCAAAGTTATCATGTCGTGAGGAATTCCTTGTATAGTGGATATTCTAAGCTCCTGTGGCTTTCGTGGATATATAAAACTCTCCGTGTATCATGGATGTAGTCAGCTCTTGTCAATAAATCCAGAACGATCTGTTGAAGTAAATCTTATCAGGCTCGGAGATACATGAAGCACTCTGTGTACTTTGGTTGTCATCAAGTCCTAAAGGATGTAAGAAGCACGCCATGTATCTTGGATCTTGCCAGCTGTTGGAGTATATAAAGAACTCTATGTATAAGAGATCTCGATAGGTCATTTACATTGTTAAGACTGGTTAAGGAATGTTTGCTCTCAAGAAAAGGTTTCACTTGCTCTTTGCACACACTTAGCTTTAGATTTAGAAAGACCAAAGCATTTTTTTTTAAATATTTTTTAACATTTTTTTTTCTATTATTTTTATTGAACTTTTAAACATCTACAAATTTGAAAATACTCTCGGATGTTTCAGAGAGAAGAGTTTCCCGCTAAGTGCGGTTTTTGATGTATGTATTACTTTGTCTGTCGGGTATATATCCTAATAAACTTCCTGGCAAATTGGTTTTTACATAAGGGGGAGGTTGGAGGAGGTGTCCATAAAAACACGCAGTGTATTGCTCTGTTTGACCAAAAAGTGACCCTAAAAACGAAAAAGGAAATTTTCTGTGTGTTGCTCTATACCTACTGGAAATGATTTACTGTGACTCTCTCTTTTCTTTCTCTTTTAAAAGATGGTTTGAAATAGCAAGTTTTTAGGAAATCCTGTATTTATTACGGATAATTTTTTTTAAATATTCTAATGAGAGATGAAAATGGGCAATTTAATCGCCAAATCCGTTCTGTCACTATTTAAGCTATCCAGGTTAGAACATGCTCAATTTAAACTGCCTCATATAATTTGTTCTGCAAATAAAGCAAAATCGTCCCTTTTGCACCTTTTACTGATAAGATACAAACTACAAGGCTTTATGCTCTGAATATATGAATGTTGATTTGCTTTTTAAATAAAAAGTTAAAATATTTTACCAATGTTTTGTATTAACTAATATATATTTTAAAATTAAAATTCCAGCTGATACAAATCAACAAAACTTTCCTCAGTATAATTCCGCTTGAAAAACCTTTCAAGTGATTAAATCTTCACTGATGTACGAGTTAAGATTAATGGTTAATGACTTTTCAGAGTTCTAGGTTTTTTTTCGTTGCCCCAAAAGAAAATTCATTAGCCGAATTGCTAAAAACATCTCATTTTTGCCACAAGTGGGAATTAAGTTGTCGCATGAAAAAGGAGAGGCGTAAGAAAAAAGAGCTTTCCCCCGGAACTTTCCAATATTTGCTTCACGGTTTTGCTCAATGGAAACTTTCATTCTTAACCTTAGCTGCAGTTAGCGCTATAGATTGAAACTCTCCGGGGATATTTTTTTGCTTTTATTTGGCTTGAAAAAATCACCGGATGTTCAAGTTACCTATCACTTGATGATTTCCCATCTGTGAGGCGTTAATTAATTCGTTACTATTCCCCAGTCAGGGCTTTCAAATTTCTTTTTTCTAATTTTAATCCTCTAATTATTGCTCAGATGTTTTTTTTCGGGGAAAGTCATCAATGCAGTTTCAAAATTAAATTAGTTTTTCTTTCTTTCTTTCTTTCTTTTTTTGCTTCTCATTGAAACGAAAATTTTCTTTAAAAATAAAAAGGAACATTTCGTAATTATTATTATTATTTTTAAAGTTTTATTTCAATAAAACAATTTTCAATTTTGTCATAAGAGTAGAAGCACTTATTTTAATCTTTGGACTTTTTCATGGTCATTTTTTAGGTGGTTCGAAAAATAGTGAATGTTAGGCTCTATCCTTTACATTATTAGCAATCAAAAAACTTTAAATTGTATTGTTTTCTATATATCATTTTGAGTTACACTCAAAATGATATATTTATCTATGACAGAATATTCACCGTTATATATCACTTTGAGCGTTGGCAGAGCGACGCTATACTTTTGCTTATAACTTATAACATTTCGAAAAAAATCGTTTTGTTCTCAACTTATTCTTAAAAATATTTACAAAATGTTTTCTTCTGGATTTCTAAACGAGATTTCCGGCAAATTTACTTTATGAGTTTAAACTAAGCCGCAGCGCAGCACAATCGGGCCGAAATATCAGAAAAATACGGGGGAGGGCGGGGGATAAAAGGGTCATTGAATCGACAGTTCACAATGTGTTGTCAAAAAAATTTCCGTAAAGAGTTCGCCCTTGAATTTCAAGGGGGTCGTAGATGTTCTTCAGATTTTGATGAGGGTGGTTTAAAGAATTTAGTTGAAGCAAACCTCTGCATAATTATTCGAGAACTTGTGGAGAAGCTTGTCGTAAGCAAAACAACAATTTCTGATCACTTGAAACATTTAGGAAAGTCAAAGAAGCCTGACAAGCCCACATGAATTTAACGAAAGAAGAAAAAACAATTGCCATTTTGAAGTCTCGTCTTTTCTTTTTCTCCGCGGCAAAATAACCCTTTTCTTTGTCGATTGTCACGTAAAATGAAAAAAAGAATTATCTATAAACACTGGCAGCTTTCGACTCAGTGGTTGAACCGCGGTCAGGTACCACAACACTTTCTAAAGCCCGATTTGCGTCCCCCCTCAAAAAAAAAGTGATAGTGGCTGATTGTTGGTCTTTGGCTGGTCTTAACTACCATAGCTTCCTTATCCGGGCGAAACGATTTCTGCAGAAAAATACTGTTGACAAAATGCACCAACGATTGCAAAGCATGGTCTTAGCAATTTTTCGACACAAATGGGCCTGCTATCCGCGGTAACACTCGGCTACACGTCACGCCGTTTACCCTACAGAAATTGAACGAATTGGAATACGAAACTCTCCCTCATCTTCCATATTCACCCGACGTCTCGCTAACCGATTACCACTTTTTTAAACATCTAGATATATATGTGTTTTAGGGCCGTATACAAGGGGTGGGCTTTTAGCGTTCAAACCTCCTCCGAAATTTTTGAAAAACCATTCCAAGAAATGCTTTTCATCATTTTTTCTGAAAAAATGCTATTTAAACCTTTATTATTTAAAAAAAAAAATTCATCAAAAGTTAAACTTTTATTTTTTTTAAATTACGAAACGAGTGCTGTATCGGCAGTGTTTATTTTTTTCTTAGTTAAAAATAATATTTCTTATAAAACGCAGCGTTTTCCTTCAGATTTTGAAAATCCTAAAGCCAACAAAACTATCGAAGCTCTTTAAGCTTGAAAGGGTAAAGCTGTCTTTTTAATATCAGCAAAAATAGGAATTTAAGAAGTACTACTTCAAATGCGCATTTTTGAGCACACACATGGATTCTTTTGAGTTCTCGAAAAGACATATATTATTTATATAGGGATGTTATCAAGTTAAGTAGTGTACCATATGCATAAAAAAAAAGACCTCTTCATTAAATAGATATGTCACCTTTTACATTAGATTTAAATAACTTATTGTAGCAAACAATATTCTAGAACACATTTATGAAACCAAATTTATTTAATCATGTAGATTTTACGAGAAATGTGTTTGGTAGAACCCTCACTGAAACAAAAGTCTGGTTACGGCCCTGATATGTGTGTGTGACTTGGGCACTACCACCTGCTTCACCTGCTCTGCCGAGGACCAGAGGTAGATCTGAAGCAGGTGGACTGCAAGGATGGATACAAGGAAGGGGAGATGGGGGCGATCGTCCCTCCCTCGGGGGACTCTTCACCGGTAATTTTTCAATATTGAAATTCTAAAAATTCTATTTTACACGGGTTTTTAAGGACTTCGAGAAAGAAGGTTTAGTCACTTTCTGGAAATGCTTTGGAATTGAAGTCCGAATCCTTTATACTTTGTGATCAATATTTGTAGACCAGTATGAATAGCAAAAAGTAAGAAAAATCAATCCACCCTCTCTTGAAAAATTTCTTCATCTGCCTTTAGTGGACTGGCTGAGCAGCCAGTCCGCTATCTGGTACCTCATGGCAAAAGCGTGTATGCCACGTTTTTGTATCAGGCTGGCGAGTAACGTTGGCAGACTGCCAATTTAAACGAGGGACTACACGACGTCTGACTTCCGAAAAGAAATCATGCAACTTTTTATCATTGATTAAATTTTTTTTTTCCCTGCGCACGTAGGTTGCGTCAGCATTAATCTGTTACTTTCTTATACGACTCTGAGTTTTGGACAATTAAGCACTCGAGAATTAAACCCATTGTAACTACTACTGCAAATCTAGTCTCTAATATAATTTTTTACTACTGTTAACTCTAACGCTCAACTCTCAACTTGAGTCAGTAAAGATTCTTACTAAACAATGTCACGAATTCCATTCCACTTTTGTTTACCCAAAAAATGCAAAGAGAATGTCGTGATTTAACACCGCGAGGATCTTTGTATCATTTTAATCAATATGTATCACAAATACGATTAGATTATGCATGCTTGGAATAAAGAGATCCTATTTTTTCGTATTTTTCAATAAATGGCATACAATTAATTTCAAACATAATTAAATGTTTCACACTGGATAAAACTCCTTTGGTCTGTTCGTAATATTTATTGTGTTTTGAACAACACAATTTACAATAAAGATCTCTGCTTTATAGAAATTAACGATAATCCGCAAGATTCTAAATGTTATTTAGGTTTCACAAGTTTATACTGGCATTACTTGCGTTTTCGTGCAATTTTTTTTTCTCTGCCAAAAGTTTTCAGGTTCTTTGTGATGTAAATCTTGAGTTATTTAGCTCTACATTTGCATTACCGATATGAAAGAAATTTGTCAGCTTCTTGTATTTTTAATCATTGGAAAAAAATTAATATTGTCTAAAAAATAGCATTTACGATAAATACGATTACGATTTCGATCGATTACGATACGAAAAAAAAACTTTGCTGACAGAACAAAGTAGGACTACGTAGGGTAATGTGAGTTATTTAAGATAACTTCTTTTTTTCAAAGCGTACAATGTGGAAACAAGTTTTAAATTGTTTGAGCATATGAAAAAAGAAAAATGTAACTTTTTTTGCGGTAAATGTGTATCTTCAAATAAAAGTGGACCCGTAATAAAGAATAGTAATAAAAAAAATATTTTTCAGTGACACATATCCCATTTGTATTACTTGTTATTGCATCCTTATATTGATTAAATAAATAGTGCATTAAGCAACTGAGGTTCTTAGTTAATATCCAAAATTTTTATTACAAAAAAGTTCATCCCTTCAATACTAAGAATTATTTTTTATATGCCACACAATATTGCAATTAGAGTATCGAATTTCGAAAATGACTTGCATTATTACATACCTTCACCTGTGGAGGTTTTGTATATATATGTCTCATTGTGAAATGCTTTTTAAGATTTTAATACTTACGTCCTTCGTATTTTAGATAAGTTTCGTTTCTGTATCTCATCATTTTTTAAAGAAAACTATCGTTTGGCGCAGTATGGCCTATAAAGGCTTTTGCGCCATTAAAAATAATGAAACCAACCAACCAACCTGTGGAGGTATTTATTTTTAGACTGTAAATCAACTATATGTTTAATGACAGACTTAAAATGTTGCTAGATCGGTGTAGTGGCAAAGTGTGTAAATATTTGATCACTTTCCTTTTCTCAGATTTTCTCTTTACCCCATTCACTGCAAGAAATAAAGTGTTGTTTTTACACTATAGTACTGGCAACAGAGGTTGCAGTTTAAAACTATAAAATCCACAGTAATAAACTGTAAAATTACTAATTTTAGAGCTTATTACTGTAAAGCAGCACTTTTAGTTTATTATCACGATTTTACAGTTTAATACCACAAAACTAGCTGTATTCTACAAAAAAAGAACAGTATAAAACTGGCAGCAAAGGTTCCGGTTTAAAACTGTAAAAGGCACAGTAATAAACTGTAAAAGGCACAGTAATAAACTGTAAAGATAGAAATTTCAGTTTATTACTGTAACATTAGCTGTAGTATACTGTAAAAACAACGTATATTTTTTACAGTGTGTCACACTTCACTAAACGTCAACATTTATTGCCACGATTTTACAGTTTATTACCACAAAACTAGCTGTATTGTACTAAAAAAACAACAGTATAATACTGGCAGCAAAGGTTCCAGTTCAAAACTGTAAAAGGCACAGTAATAAACTGTAAAGTTAGCAATTTCATAGTTTATTACAGTAAAATTAGCTGTATTATACTGTAAAAACAAAAATTATTTTTTCAGTGTGCCACACTTCATTAAACGTCAACATATGCAAATTTAGTTGCACTAAGATTTAAAAAAAATTAATACATTTAAAATTTGTTTGATTATGTTTACACACTGTGAAAGCTTTCAATTTATTTTCTGATACTAATATTTAAAACAATATTAAATGAAGTTTGTGCGATAAAGTAAAAACTGTGAACAATATTGGCAACTATATTTCCGACACATGTTTCACTTTTCCAATGCAAAAAAAAAAAAAATGTCAATTTTAGAATCAAAACCGTTCGAGAATACAATCACAGAATCATTTTCTTTTTTGAGTGATATTTTTATTATAAAGTTCACCCTTTTTCGGATTTAGGGTTAAAAAAGGGTAGGGGTTTCTTGAAGCTCTGAAACACGTGTTTGCAATTAATTTGCCTTTTTTGTGTTCTTTACATGTGTTTCTTTTTTAATGTGATGCATAACTATAGAGAAAAAGAATGCAAGGAAAGGCTTAAACGTATAGTATTTAAAATAAAATAATTGTAATAATCGATCAAAAAGCTCCTCTAAATTTTCACGTAGTATGTAATATACAAATTATAACCAAGAATCCTTCAAAAATACAAAATTTTCCAAAAAAAAAAAAAAGCTGTTCGCGTCGTTTTCTGGTTGTCTTAGTTAAGAAAGCATAAAGTTTTGAGTTTTTATGGATATAAAACATTCAAGAAAAACTATTTATTGCTTAGTTAACACAATAATAATTACTGCATTTTTTAAAGACACTTGTAAAATGTGTTAAACGGCAGATTTATTCCCTTCCTAATTTTAAATCTGTAAAAAAAATAATGATGAAAACAACTGTGCCATGTTAAATATTTAGAATTAAATTAAATACTCGAGATCATTCATCGTAATTATTTTATTTCTGTCACTTGCTTTTGTAGCTATTAGATGTTCACATTTTTCTATGACATGCTAATTCATATAAATAACATAAAAGATATTTGTCATTCTTTTGTAACGTTATCATCTGTGTGAAACCGTAATTAAATTCCTTTTCTGCACCGTGTTTAACTGACACATAAACAAATTCAATCGCAGTTTTCCGAAAACGTGAAACATATCTGCCAGAAATAAAGAGCAGACACGTTATTAATAATAACAATATGTGAGTACTTTAGATAAAATATTTTTCGGACATAAAAAAATCTTTCGCGCAAATTTAATTTTGAAATAATGCTGCTTTTGAACTAATGCCTCAACTTTATAATTAATTAAAACTGTCACTGAAACCTTTTAGAGTCTTTTTGATTCTGTTATCAACCTTTATTAAATGTTTTTCTAACGTTTAAAAATAATGTCAAGTGCGGAAAATTTAGTGTGTGCAATTATTTTTGAGCAGTGATTCATAAGTAATTTACTTAATGAAATCTCCAGCTGAAAATGCACCTACCACGGGGATCTTTGCCACTCCCCCTCCTCCTCTCCAGTTTAAATGGTAACTATCATTTAAGTTTTAAATGATAGTTAACTTTAATCATACATAAAAACGTATTGCTTTGAATGTATTTATACGTTTTTAGTGTTAGTATTTTGTTTACTTTCATTTTTTTTAGTCTACACTCCAGTTTTTTTTTAATGTTATTATTTTAGGTTTTAGGAGAATAGAAATTAATTGAAATATCAATTTTTTTTATGAATAAAGACTGTCAAATCGTGTTTATATTACAAGTATTCTAGTAATAACGACCATATCGCAGTCTGTGAACAAAACGGTCATATAGATTTGTTTGACTGCATTAGGATTTTAAATAACATTACGAAAATGCAACGTTAAGTTTTATTGTGTATTAAAAACATAATTTCCGTCCATATATACAGGTCTTCATATTTATATAAAATACCATACTTGGATTAGCATGTCTATGAGGAGGGGGTGTCACTGCGCCCCTATGTGCAAATAAATAGGTACAGTAGAGAACCAATTATCCGGGATGTTTGGGACCACAGCTATCCCGGATAACTGAATTTCCCGGTTTTCTAGATCGCTACGAAGCGATATTTGACAATTGTTTATAAAACCCAAGTTACTATAACAAATAGTAGGTAATGCATCTCAAAATCTGAAGAGTAAACGATCTAGAAGTGCTTATAGATATTATAATATTAAAAATTTCTGAGCTATATGCCACTTATATGGTATTTATGAGGAAATCGTTCATATTCATTTAGGTATTTCAAAAGAAAAAAAAAACAACTTCATTTTATAGAAATTGCCGAAAATGAGTATTTTAAAAAGTGGCGGAAAAATCGACAAAATGTTGCCGGTTTCCTGGTTTCCCGGTATTTTGGTTCCCGGATAAAAGGTTCTGTACTGTAATTATTTTCTTCTTAAAGTGCTTTCTTTTTGAATAAAAGATGGCTACTCAACCTCCGATTACAACTTTTTGACTGATGTACTGTTCAGTGAAGTTGCACCATGAACCCCTGACAACAGCGCATGGGCCACACTTTGAGAAATCCTGAGTAAGTGAAAACTAACTTAAAAAAGCTGCATAAAAGAAACTATAGATAACGTCTGTTTTTCCATGTAAATATATATATATATATATATAGTATATATATATATATTATATATATATATATATATATGTATATATATATATATATATATATATATATATATTATAATATATATATGGGCATTTAAAAATACAAACAAAATAACGAAGGCTGTTTTTTTTTTTTTTTTTTCAAAGTTCGCCCAGCCGCGAACGAAACATTACAACGGAAATAAAAGTGCTTTTTTACATGCATTAATTAGATATGTACTCCAGCTACTTTTTCACATTGACTCGGATCTATTCGAGACTATCTGCAGCCTTTTTCACTGTTTAAAATATTAAGACTTTTTAATGTCACTTCAGAGAAAATTAGTATTAAATGTCAATCGTTTGCTTTGCTTTAAAATGCCAATAACTAAAAAAATATATATATTAATAAATTAACAAATAAAATGCGGCATTAAATGTTACAGAAAGTGAAGATAATATATTTTGGAAAGATAAAACAGAAAATGCAATTCTTGTTAAACAATAATATCTTTTAAATTTACTACAAGTTCACAGGCAGACGTTAAAGTAATATGTCATTAGTTTATTGAAAGAAGAAGCGTAGAGCAAAACTACAATGCTCATTGTATTTTGAGAATAAAGAAAACGAAACAGTCCATGTAGAAGAAAAGGACAGCGTAACAGAGACAATGTAAGCTACTTTTCCACCACTACTCGTCAGAGCGCTTTAATTATTTATAACTCAAAGTGACATTAACTGCACTGGAAAATTATTCCTGAGAAATTTACGAAGCACCATTCTGTACTTATAAAGAAGAAGCATTCGCGTTCATCGCCATATTTTGAGCAATAATAAATTAAGTAAGCAGTAACTTACGGAGCACCCACTTCCAGTTTCAGCTAACTGGGTCTTTGATGACTGCTTTTTAGGTCTAAGTTCTGGGAACGGTAGTCAGAGAGTGCCATTTTGAACAATATGTGTCTTTTTTCTTTAATGAAAGATTTATTTGAATCAAGCGGACTAAATGAAAAAGAAAAAAGGATAGATTAAGGAAAGAACATTGAGATAACCAATTTAAAATCTAACTAATAGATAAGCCTATCTTTTCTGAAGCAATGCATTTTGCTTTTAAAATTTTGTTTATGTGGGTCTATTCGATTTTTTAAACGTTCGAACGTATTGAATAAAATATAAGCTTTGTATCCCTTTTACATTTACAATATAAGAATAATAAGAAGCAATAAAATACGAAATTTCCAACAAATTGCTCTTAAACTGTTTTACTTAATAAAGGCTTTTGAATAATAATAATATATGAAAGAATAGCATTTTTACTATCTGATATTATTGTCCAACATGTTTAATTCAATCCTAATTTAAAATGAAACTTTTCTCTGAAACTTAATGAAACTCAATTCCGTCTCAACACTCCTTCAATATATACAAAAATAAATCGAAACTATTCTGGGACAATAATATTAAAATTTTCAAACGGAGAAATAACTATTTTTTGCTGTACTCACTGTACTATTTGTAGCATAAACCGAGTGCACTCTATAAGCTCTTTGACTCGACTCAGACGGATTTTAGATAATTGAGTTTAAACTTAATGCTGTATTTTGTTTCGTCAAGATGTGAAGAATAATCGACTGTAGCATAGTCTTTGAAATGATAACATATCTTGAAGCAATCATATTCGATTTTTCCTAATAAAAGAAAATTAAAGGTGGCGTTCAATAGAAATTTTAAAGTGTAATATCCTTTTTAACTGGATGAAAAAAAAGTAAAAAAAAAAAAAACTATTTTTCTCTCTATATTTAAAAATTATTTTTGCAACTTGATAAAAATTAAAAACTAAACAAATAAGGTACTGTCTGATTTTCTTAGATAAAACCTTCTGAAAATTTACGCATGCGTCAGATCTTCTCTGATCTTACTAACATAGGGTAATGGGTTAATTAACAATAAGGGGAAGAATAATAAGAAGCATTTTGAGCCATATCAAACAGCGTAGAGCGATGCTAATTTCAAATACATAGTTTAGTTTTGAATATGCAAAAGGATAGCAAATGCAATTTTTAAATTAAAAACTTCCGAAAGTTCTCACTCACAACCCTCTCTCCTTTTTTAAGTGCCGTGGTTCGCGAGTGCTAGGCACGACTTTCACGGACGGACAGTAGATTGGGAGAAGATGCCGTCATTCCCAACGTTAATTTATATAAAATAGCTCATTGATTTTATTTTTAAAAATCCAATTTATAGAAAAAATATGGACTTTTATGATTGGTAAAAAAGTTCGTTTCACTTTGGAAAACAATGCTTTACCACCGAAAATTAATGATTACAAAATACTTCTATTTCGACATCTTTCCCATACCGTTGGGGAAGACGCTGTTAGTGCTATTTCCGTACGGGGAAGATATTTTGTGCCAACAGGATGTTTTTACGCCAACTGCTGCATACAACGTATTCCATCGAATCATCTTTTTTTCCAACGAGTCGGTGTAGTTTTTTTTTTTTTTTTCTTTTTTTTTTAACTATGTTTCGATTATAATCATTGTTTTCTCTTGGGAGTGTCGAAAAGCTACGATATCTTTCCCAAACTACAAGACGGCCCCTTAGTCAAAAGCATTTAACACTATTTCGTGTACTTATCAGAGCGGTAAAAATGACTATAAAAATACCTTTTAAACTTGCGGTAAACCAAAACCATTTTATGTATACTCTCAAGGAACATGCTCCTTCATTCTTACAGATTGGCTAGCTATTATTATTCACTGTAAAAAAAATGAATAATGTTTTTACAGTATAAAACAGCTAATTTTATAGTAATAAACTGTATAAATGGTTAATTGTACTGTAATAAACTGTAAATTTGCTAATTTTATATTTTTTTACCGTACATTTTACAGTTTTAAACTATAACATATGCTGCCAGTATTATACTGCTGTTCTTACAGCACAATACCGATAAATTTTACGGTAATATACTGTAAAATTACTGACATTACAGTGAAAAACTATAAATTGGATAGTTTTAGTTTAATTA